>OX451399.1:18310670-18480810 GCA_949629135.1 Eremobia ochroleuca
ATCTAAACTTACCAAAGGCGCCCGGGGCTAAATAATAACAGCCGCACAGGTTGATCGATCAGGTTAAGTTACCCTTGCCGCGGTTGGTCTATGGATGGGTGACCATCTTTACATGCCGAGGCCCCTCCGTGCCTCGAAAAGCACGCTAAGCCCTTGGTCCCGGCTGTCATTCGAAGATCTTTGACAGTCGTTACGGGTAGTCAGAAGCCCGAAAGTCTGACAACCAGTCTTACCTAGGGGTATCGTATTACCCAGTAAGGGGTTGTGGAGGTCAGATAGGCAGTCGCCCCATGTAAAATACTGGTATTCAGCTGCATCCGATTAGACTGGAAGCCGACCCGAACATAGTTGGGATAAGGCTAGGCAGATGATGATGTAAACTTACCAGAGGCGTACAATTATCACTATCCCTTGCCCCCAAATTGACTTCTTTCTCCAACGCCAAACTGTTGTCATCTTGCCTCCACCTCAGCAACACAATGGTCAACTTCGTGTACCCCAATGCAGCAGCCAAATGTAGGATAGTGGAGCCATCTTCATTGGGTTCAGTGGTGAAACCCTCAGAGTTGCCAGTCGATCGGTTACTAAGGATCCGGCAGAAGGAAACAAGACGCTCTTCAAATTTTGGATTGGAGTAGAGCTGCACATCCTCGATCTGAAATTGTAAACGTTAAAACAGCTTAGTGACTATAAAGGAATAAAAGCTGCATTGGTTAAGTGAAGTTTTAAATTAATCATAATAATAACAAAAGCAATATCAAAGGTGTCCATGATTTGCCTATTTCAAAGTATCCGTTACTTATATCAGTCTGGAGATCAATTAATATCCATATGGAGATGGTAAAAGTCATCGTTTTTCCAGTGACAAAAAAAAAGATGAAGTTTAAATAGGAAGAAAATCACTACCCGTTTCATAGCATACGCATGATGGCTTTAAAATTAAACTTCACACCACGGCAGCAGTGGAAATACGTGTAAGTACTTAGATTAAAGAAATATTTTACCTGACTATTTTCATCAGCAGGTTCAATCTTCATTTGCAAGCGACCTTGTAACCGCTGCAAGCGCTGCAGTAGCGAAAACCTCCTCAAATCCAGCGATGGTAGCGGTGCGGACGCGGGCGATGACGGCGCAGGCGCGAGGCCCGGCTTGTACTCAAATACCACTGTATCTGATACCACAAGACCACCTCGAGCCACTTGCAATGCTGCTAGACCTGCTTCGTGAGCTGAAATGTAGAATAGATTTTATATAAAAGTAAGTTAAAAAAGTATGGCAGGCTAAAATTTTGAACAGAACTTTTTTTTTTTTGTGAAATTGTCATTTAAAGTAAATTTCGTGCCATAACAGTTTAAGTGATTGCGCCAAGAAGGCCGTAATTGTTAAAATGAAAGTGTACTACCGGAATTAATATATGTGTGAACGGTATTTAAGTTGTAGACGGTATTTATGGGCTAATAAACTAAATCCTTTATAATACCGGAACTAAAAGCCAGTTATTCGTACGCCACAGTGATTTTTAATAATATAAATGTAAAATTGAACAAATTATCTTTAAGCGAAACGTTTTGAGTTTAAAGATGGAAAAACTGCAAATGTGTAGAATATTGTTTAGTGAAGAATGTTCGAATGTATTATATTTACATAGTGGTCAACAGGAACTAAATAATAAACATGAGCAAGTTGTTCATAAGAATAGAAATCTTTTATTTTGTATTAGTTTACGACGAGACTTTAGGCTAAAATATGTTTAAATTAATATATTTAATTAATTAATTAATTAAATTTAATAAAATTAAATAACTATAATGACTAGGAAAATGTTGACTACCCCTGAACCGTCACTTTGACAATGACATTTCTTTGTTTACATTTCTGATCTGGAATTCCATTCCCCAGTCATGAGTTGTAGAATTATAGTATTTACTAACCTGGACAATAACACCTCAAAAGCCCATTCTGCACCAATATCGACGGCACTGGGAAGTTATCAAACAGTACAGTGTATTGATCAGACGACTCAGTCCAGGGTCCTGCCACCAGAACCTTCGCTCCACCTTCAGGATAGGCCCATTCAGGAGAATAGTCCGTGATGTTTAACGTCCCCTCGCTGCTACTCTCTGTCTGCATCTTCTCATTGCTGTCTTCCAACGGCGCAGGAGGAGACTTGTCGCATAACGTCTGGAAATTGAGGAAAAAGGACTGCTTTTATGTTGATTAAATCTGTCAATTTACCCAGGTTTTGTTTAAATAATAAATGTTTAAAGGCGGAGACTGACTTACAACGTTTGTTTGTAATGTATTGCGTTTTATTAACGTGTAAATCTAAATAGAATTAATGAAGCACACAACCTCTACATCTGTCATTCTTAATAAAAATGGAGCACGCTTGAGTCAAGCGCTCGAAGTGAGCGTTCGCCACGATTAGTGTATCACCGTTTTGTAATACGAAATGGAGCGCGTTTGAGCCATGTACTCGTAGCGAGCGTTCGCGTTGTCTTGTGTATCACCGTTTTGTAACCAGGTTCGCCTTAAATTACACATTACAAACAAATGTTGCAAGTCAGTCTCCGCCTTGAAGGTTAACGCTACGAAAACTGTTTAAACTATAAAATCATTATGTAGGTGGAATGATACTCGGTATTTCCAAGGAATTAAAACAAGAAAATGAGAAGCAATAACCAGAACATGACAAAAACTTACAAATCTTTTCGGTCTCAGTATTTTTTTATTATGTAATTTGAGAGGGCTCCAATAAAGTTAACACTGCTGTAGACTAAACGCGTAGACGTGATATCGATAACACTTCATTTGTGTCTCGTTTAGAGTCTATCAATGTGTTAACAATATTAATGATAGTACCATACCAAATGTTTTTCGACTCACCACAGGATTTGTTGAAATCGAACTGGGGTCTAGCACTTCCAATTCCGGAAAATCACCAAGCATATCAAAAGCGTCCAGATTCACAAACACATTATCGTCCACTCCTGTGGCAGGCGATGCCACCACTTCACAACTGTCTATAAAGTCCATCGTATCTATTCCGGACACCATCACATTGGCCGTGTCGGTATGCCTCACACCATTCCTGTCTAGTTCACAAGTAGGCATGTTGGCCGACAATGTCTTCTGAATATCTTCATGCGACAACTCAAGGGTCTCATCAAAGAACCCACTAGAACCTAAATTGCTGTCAGTACCGAGCAGCACTAATGTATCATCACAGTTATCTGTCAAAGCTTTACTTTCTAATCTTTCTACTAAATCTGGATATCTCGAAGGAGTAGCCGGCGCACTTGCGATTACCTGGTGTTTACTTCTTGGCTCCACTTTAATCTTCCTTTCAAAAACGTCAACGTCTATTTTCTCCTCTTTAGGCTCAATTTCTAATTTCATTTCTGTATTTTGGGCACAAGTTGTAGGCTGACTATCTGGAATTTCCCTTTTTAAAACAAAAGTGGGTTTGTACTGCTGCCTATACCTGTCTCGGGGTTCTTCACAGACAAACGACGTCACTGACAGAGGAGATACTAATGAAGAATTCTGCTGTGTACCGTTGCTCGTTCCATTTAATATTAAAAGACCACCACCGCCTTGGATTTGGCCTAGGGATAGTAGTAATGGAGATGCTGCTTGTTGGGCGGGTCTATGGTCTCTGGTGTACTGCCTTGGTGGATGAGACATTGATCTCGGAGAAGGACCAGTGGTTGAAGATACTTGGTGATCGGAAGGTGGCGGTTTTGGAGTCTGCACCCTGCGCATGGGATGCGCACAGTTTCTTGAATCGTTGCAGGTAGAGTCAGGGCAGCCGCACTCCAGCTGCCTCGCCAAAGCTGCAGCCCTCGCCGATCTCTGCTTCTCCATGAGCTGCGTCACAATGACTTCCACGGTCTCCGATGTCTGAAACATTTTGCCCTAATTTTTAATTATAGTCATTTATGTTACTAATTTCAGCTGCTATGGTCCGTACTCACCGATATTTCCAAGTCATTGTTGTGGTCCGGGTCATCCTCGCTGAAGACTGAAACAGGAAACACTACAAACATTATAATCCCATAATTAATATGCACGATTGTTGAGGCGTCATGTTATTTAGGTAAGGTCTCGGTTTATTCGCGAATCGTTACTGTATTCACTAATTATAATTCAATTCACGCCACACAACCACGTCTCAATCGATTTACCATATAATATTTTAAAAAAATAACCCATTGACCCGATTTCCATGCCAAATGATAACAAAAAAAATTCCATTATAACGCTTGTAATATTAATTTTCAATCCAAAATCAATAACAGGGTGTCCCTAAATTAACAACAGCATCGTTATTCCGATCAGATAGGATTAATAACCGCGCTGCATAATTGATATTTGCCACCGTTTTCATAAATATTCAACGACAGAACAGAAACTTTCAGCGTTTCAATTTGATTCCAGTGTTTTAAATTCTCGAATTCTGTTAGAATGAAATTTTTTTACGATTTTTTGTTCTGAAAAGTTGTTAATTGACGGCTTGAAGTGTTACATAGTAATGCTGGTTTGATTGGCAGTTGAAGAGGAAGACAGAATTTTAAAATGATTACAAGAACTGCTGTCTGTAATATACCTATTTTAAAAGAAGATTCAGTGGGAGAAAAATTATTACTAATTTGTTGTTTTAGGAAGATTTGCTGTATTATCATAACAATCAATATTATAAGATCACACCAAAACTTGGCTAATCCGTAAAATTTGTTTAATTTCCACCAGAATTCCTATAATTCCTTTTTATTTTACAAAATACACGACGGGCTTCATATTTCATACTTCTGAAAATGTCCGTGGCAAAAAACCTTTGATTACATTCTTATCTTTGGAGTTATTCAAATTTATGTTGATCCACCGTCAAGATGAAGGTACTGCTGGCATCTTTCTCATTTACGAATCTTATAATTTTATTCATAAGGTGTACATTTGGATCGCGCTAAACGAACTATGTTTTACTTTGATGGAATTATAGTGAATTAATTTTCTTGGAATAAATGATTATTTACAAAGTTCAAGTTTTATACTTTTGCTTGATTAATAAAACAGAAGAATGTTTTTTTTTTTTAAGTCCAAGTCTTACCTACAATTTTTATTTACGTGGTTAAAACAGAAAAACGTAAAGGAGTACTTCAAGGCACACAGTTGGTCCCGTTCTGTTTTCGTCAAAAATTCTCCATACCATTTTCGTCTGCTAAAGATAATAATCTCTTCGCATACTCACACATTGGCTTCAGCTGGCAGACGAGCTCGTCTTTCGTCCACTCCTTTTTATCTGCCCACAGGGCGAGACTGGGCCCTACCGTCGCCAGTTTGTTATCATCAGGGTATGGCACGTTCAGGTAGTGGACTAGCACTATATCCGGATTCTGGAATTTCAGTTAAACGAAATAAATACGACAGTATCTACTGAAATTTCAAGATTTTATCTGACATTTGTGATTATTTTTTTTCCTGATATTTAACTGTAGATAGCAGATAACTGTAAAAGTTGGTCATTGTTGGCAATACCAAAGGAAAGAGAGCACGAGGTTGGTCGCCAACACGATAGTCTGACCAAGTAAAAGAAAGTACGTCCTCAAGCAAATTTCAGCAGGTGTTGATGGCAACCTTGGACCATAGTCGCCATCGACTCTGGTCCTCCATAGGCAGATTCTCCGCTCAAAGGGGTCTAGTGACCACGATTCTCAGTAATGTGGGACTGACTGAAGAAAAAGAACTGTAATCCGTCCACCTCGTTCGGAATCTATAGAGGTTCCAAATGAGGTAGAGGGATTACAGTTATAGTATTTATACCAAATAAACGAGATGTTATAGATGTTCCTTATCCCATAAGTTATTAAATATGAAATGCGAATCGTTCGAATACGGGTAGTAAGAAAAAAAAATGTAACATTGGTAGTACTATGCGAGGTTTAAATTAAAGATTGTTTAGTAATCAGCTTTTATGAAGACTGCAGGTGCGGATAAAAAATATGAATTGGATCAGTTTAAATAATTATTATCTTACTTCATAACTACACAACTTCATACATAAAAATAAAATATGTTTGAAAATACCTACACAGCAGCTGGTTCAAATTTCACGTTATTATGTCCAAAAAATGTTCATAATAAATTAATATATAAGTGTGACATTACTTTTTGTACCGAATTCATCAACCATGAATGAAACGGATTAAGTTTTATAACGAGTATGTTCAGCAAAACGTACAATGATGCTAATAGAGGCAGAATAAAATTATTGTAAAGCATTTGAACCTAAATGTTATCTACGTGCACAATTATTGTATTTAGTAATAATTACTATAAAACGCTTCATTAATTACAATTAAAACCATTTGAAATGTAATGTGTTATTTTTGCCATCGTGTCATGCTTGCCTATGATAACGTTTATTTTAAATAAAATACTTTTTTTTTTTTTGTCCGTCGTCTTTATGATCAATCCATCATTTTCAGTATAAAATAGCTATGTAATTTCACAATTTGCTTTTAGTACTATTAAATAAAGAAGTAGGAACTATTTCCTTCTTCTTCTTTCCGAGTCGTTAGAAAATATACGTATTACGTTAAATAAGTTCGGCCCAGTACACCGAAGCTAGGTCGAACTATTAATTATTTATCACGCTTTATTAAAACGCCACCGAAGTTGCGATTGGTGTGGTGACCACACCAATCGCAACTTCGGTGGCGTTTTTAGGTCCTCAGAAGTGCAGGTGTATGGACACTTTGGACGCTCCGACATAGTTTGGTTGGAAGCGCCGCATTCTCACTGTGTATCGGTATAGGCACCGCGTATTGGCAATCGTAGTGTGGGACGTCCCCAGCTAGATGGACCGATGACATTATAAAAGTGGCTGGGGTAGTCTGGATGTGGAAGGCGGAGGACAGAGTATTGTGGCGCAGCCTGGGAGAGGCCTATGTTGATTGATAGCTACACTACTCGTATTTCACAAGTTTGTTTAGGTACTATCAAATAAAGAAGTAGGTACTAGGAAACTTCGTTATTTTATGTTCACTATACTGATAACAATAAAGAAAAGGATGAGCTTTGTCAGTTCTAGCTAGGGCTCTCAAATGCATCTCCGTAAATTATAGCAACCAAAGACAGCTCAGCACGCCTTTATTCTCAACCGGACAACAAACACCGTTTAACAATACAAACGCCACTATGACTCAAGTTAGTTACAAACAAATAAATTTCAAAAGGCCCATAAAAGCAAACGCATTTGTAAACGTTAAGTGATATGTGAAAATTTACAACGGCATATAAAACACGTTACAAGGACAGCCTAACGAGGATGAAAAAAATATCTATTTATGTTCGGAAAACAACGAACTGCACTCAGTAGGGCATAAACAAGGAGCAACATCCGAAACTGCCAGTAAATCGACTCCAGCGCAGTTAAACTTGGTATAAAAATAAGTAATACACAATATTTTAATTTTGCCAACCCGACTACCGAATGTAAAACCGAGTGCGCCGTAATAACTAACCATTTGTCTTCAAAATGGCGGCAATAAACATGGCGTCATTATTTATGTAATGGCCGACACCGTAGGGGTGCCTCTCGACACGTGTGCACTTTATTATTGTTGTGGTTTTTCATTAACACGCCGTTAAAAGTGGATTTGTTGTAACAGTGCTTCAGTGTATCGTTTTATGTTGTAGTCATAAATTTTCGGTTGAGTGAAATTCTGACTGTTATTTTTATGTCATTATTTGTGGCTTTGGGTGAGAGGTTGTGTTTAATTGGCCTAGTTTGAATAAAATATACATACCTGGACAAATCAGAAATGTTACAAAATTTGTTTTCATTTTCTTTATTTTGGTAACCATGTTAGCAGTTGCATGTTGTTAGCACTATTTTATACTTCTTTAATTTTTTTGCAATAAGCAGTTAATGCCAATAATAATTCTCGAGAATACAGGATATTTCGAGACAGAGTACTCAAAGAGAACCTTTTGTTACTAATAACAAGCCAAGTTTAGTATGGGAGTATTTACATAAACGTTAAATAATTCAGATTTACTATATTAGCAGTACCCACAAAATTGTGCACGAAATACCCGTGATTAAATCTACCAAGCCAATTTATTATATATCTATGCCACACGCCTATGTACAGACGCCAGCAAATCAAGTTACTACAATCTGTCAGTTTTCTTTAATAGATTTTCAACTTTATCGCTAAAGCATAAAGTTCAAAGTCGATTGGGAATATTTGACAGTTTTGGGTAGCTTGTTGTGCTGGCGTCTGTACTTGTGCAAGATTTTGGTACCACTTTATTTTACGACACCCATACAAAATAGTGCGCAGCTTTTAGAAAACGAAAATATTCTTAAATACATTCTTCAAATTGAACAGTACACAGCCCTAGTTTTTCTATACTCTGAAGTCAAAAGTTAGTTGCAGTTCTATGAGCTTAGCACGATCTAACGGTCGGGCTGGCGACAGGAAATAAAAGGATAATGTACTGTTTTATACAATACATAATACAAAATATAATAGACAGTGGGAAAACATACATTTTGAAAACTATTTAGATATAATCGCTTTAGGGGATAAAGTTTTACAACGCACAGAGGAAACGTTAATGCTTTAAAAAGCAATAAAATTGAAATTAAGTATTGTTTGTCTGGGGATTAATGTAATTGGATTCTGGAGATTTGACCGAAACTCATGGACGTGGTATAAAAATAAATAGATATGGTTTCTCGTCACTAATGATATCAAAGGATGAGAACAAGGGATTTTTATGACCAATTCAATAACAACCCAACATTTTCTAAATAAACGATGAATAAATTTAAATGACGTTCAAACGTCCAAAATGTATGGTTAAACAGTCGCTAATCACTACTTAATTTGAGCAACGTTTATTAATAAAGGGGTTCATTTTCACCTCCTAGATTTCAGACTGACATACATATATACTGCATGATTTTTTTACAGTCTCCAAATTTTTACAGAGTATTCTATCCATGAATATGAAAAACTTTCACAATGGGACCAACTCTGAGATCAGAGAAAAAAATCTGCCGTTTCATACATTTTGGTCAAATATGTATTGAACTTTTGTATTAAACACAAACAGAAACATTTAAACACAAAAATTAAACAGTTTTTTTTTTTTCGTGATTTCAGAGCTGGTCCAATAGTGAAAGTTGATCATATTCATGGGTAGAACACCCGGTAAAAATTTGAAGACTCTAAAAAAAATCATACAGTATTTATGCATAGCTGTATAAATATACAATCAGTTAACACCATAATTGCTCAAAACCACAAGCCAATTACCACTACACCAAGATTCCCACAAAGGGGCCGTGAGGAAATAATACTTACCCTTCCTATTGTCCCTTAATAGGCTATTACAATCTTTGCTTAATTCCCTATTTAGACCTTCCATCCCTCAGAGGGCCTCCGCTTGATTCCAGAATTACCTTACATCCAAGATAATTGTCTCATTACATATTAACTTTGTCTAATTGAACTATCTGTATCTGTGTATTTCAATATTGGCAAAGCATAGGCACTATCCATTTTTAAGATCTTTGTATGTGTATGTTATGTGTGTTATGTGTGTATGTTTTGCAAATAAATTATTATTTTTCTTTTTCTTATTCTGTGTAAGGATAGTCTCTATACTTGTATAAATATTCCATTTTACTGTAAGTGGTACTTTGAGGATTTGAATGAAACACTTGTCGTATGGAGATGATGTGCTTACTGAAATAGTTATACATTAGGATTTTAAGGTGATATGAAATCACCAAAATACACATTTTTGTGATTAAGGGGATGCATTTGGATAGACGTAAATATCTATTACCAATAGAACATTACATAAGAAAAATGGTGAAGGGGAAGGAAACATCGTGCGCATATAAGGACTTATAATGGACTTTCATCTCCAACACACAATTAGTAAGCGTGGTAATTGATGCTCGTACCATCTAGGTATGTAAAGGGAATATTAGTAATAATATAGAATAGAATAGAATAGAATACTCTTTATTATGTACACCATATAAATTAAAGCCATAAATATAGAAATTTTACAAAGGGTGACACAATGGGCGGTCTTATCGCTAAGAGCGATCTTTTAAAGACAACCTTTGGATGGATTGAAAAGGGAAGGAGAGACAAATACTGTAGGTAGTTTGTGGTGTACCATGTACGCGATACAATGATTACATACATAAAGTATATTATACTAATCGTAATAAATATATACATATAACAATAGACATGAAACAGGAGTAAATAAAATTTAATGATGCGGTTTAAGGAGAGAGGAAGTGCTTTTTTATCATAATTAAGAAGAAGAATATGAAGACAATTACTATTATTATTATATATTTATTGATTTAAGAGAGGATCTCCATTTAAGTTACATAATCATAATCACAAAATAACGAAATCATAAATCATAAACTATTAGTGTGTTAATAACAAAAATTGTACCTAAAATTATGTGAGCACATATATTTAACTGATGACTATGGCTGTCCTTATTTTGGAAAGGACAGTAAAAACGGGTAGCAATAGCAATTAGGATGCTTTGCTTTCTGAGTTGATGATGAGTTTGCTTTCTTGCACATGATGGCTTGAAAGCCATCCGTACACGCTTCAGCAAATATACCAGAAATAACGGAGCATTTCAATCAAGGGCTACTTCAAAATTCTACAGCATAACATAATCAGCCTGCAACGTCCTCTACTTGCAGGCCTCCACTCTTTTGAGAGGGAGTGGGCCGTAATCCACAACGCGGGCCCAGTGCGGAATAGTAGATGCCACATGTCTTCTAGGTTTTTTTGGTTCTAGGACATGCCGGTTTCCTCGCTATGTTTTCCTTCACCGTTTTGAGAGTAGTGGTGATCAAATATATAGCTGGGTTTGAACCCACAACGTACAATTCGTAAGTCAAAATTCTAACCAACTATTAATTTATAACACCGACTAACCAATAACCAATCAACCAAAATGATCGCAACAATTCAAGAACATTCCAGCTAAATAAACTCCAGCAATTTCGCCCCATTATACCATCGCGTCAAATTCCAACGAAAACTAGACCGCCGTGCACCTAATACGTCAATAGAAATTGACACCTGTTACTCTGCACAAACATTGCAACTACACCCAATCAGAAATTCAATTACCATCGACATTTCCCGATGCGGGTTTGATGGCATTTTACAAAATGTCAATTTGTAATCGTCAGTGCGAGGATTAGTTCAGTTCGGTCCGGTTTGGTCATTAGAGCTTGTCACCTACCTTGAAACGGTAGACAAAGAGGTGGCAATTAATTTGAGAGGCTTCGAGGCATTGTTTGAAGCTTTTATAGATTAAGGTAATGATTTTGAGGTAGATAGTCTAATGGATAAAGTTGCTGATATTTGAACGAGTAATGTTAAGGTAAAAATTCTGCTTGTCTATGGAGAATTGATTTGAAATTTAAAGAAAAGATAAGGATATCAAAATAAGTAAAGCTAACATCAACCATACAACCGTTATACCAGCCAACGAGGTTTAAAAGTGGCAACAGAAAATCAGTTAATATCAACAAAAAACTTATCTATCCAAATCATATGAAAAACAAAATTTAGTTTATCTTGAACTATTTGTAAAATCACAGTATAATTTAATTAATTAAAAGCAATTAATACACGGTCTGAAACAGAACGTTCCTAACGATACCCTCTGAATATTCACTATATAGGATCGCGTAATGGAATTAAGATGATCAAATATTAAATTTTCATTTGGTACCGACCACGAGTCCAATCCTGATGTATATACTGTTTGCACTGCATATATAATGCGAACAGTTGTACGGGTTAGAAAAATATAATGATGTTTTAAACAATTTAGGTAATTAGCGTTATAACTTCTGTCTATATAATTTTTTTTTATTGTCTGCTCTTTACTTCGATCACACCTGATGAAAAACGATGGTTGAGGTCTATGATGAAACTAGCTTATTCTGTGTATACAAGTGCCCGATGGGGTTTTCTACCGGCCAAAAGTCCATACAAACTTCATCAACTTCCATTCCCTATTTACCCCTTATGAATCCCATTCGCCCATTGTGTCACCCTTTGTAAAATTTCTATATTTACGTATGTAATTTATATGGTGTACATAATAAAGACTATTCTATTCTATTCTAATCTAAAATATTATTATTTTATTTTTTTTTTTCATGTCAATGTATCATGTCTCAAACTAAAATCTTTATTGTAAAACGAAAATATTTCTCTAAATTCAATTCAATATCACCGTGGTTTGCAATTTTATGCAAGCACAATTGTGAAAAGGAGCTTCCACAAGTAGCAAGTGTAATGATGTAGATTTTGCTGTTTCACTATTACTTATTTTAATGAGCCATTCAAATCTGACAAGTTTTTGATAATGTTTAAAATGTGTGACATCTGCAGCTCCTTCTTAGTCACACTAACAGTTTAACGTTATTAAGATTAAATGCTGTAGATGTACGATCTATCACTTTTCTAGTAGAAAGAAAGAAAACGCGTCTATTTATCACAGACTAAAAGACACACAGTACACCAGAGACATACATCAGATAAAAAGAAAAGTAGTCAGTAGTTATTTCAGTTTTAGCAACAAGCAAAAATGAATTACACAAAAGTTTTCACTTATAATTCAATATGAAAGCAGATAAATTATATCAAATTGTTACAATACATCCATTGGGAACTGAAGTATAGAACATTAAAGTGAACAATAGTCTATAAATGGTGCTCCAAGTTGTTTTGGTATTGCTAAAGTTACATAATATAGCTACATATGGCAGTACACGTATAACGTTTGAATCGCATTGTGTGGAGGTACTAGAAGTTGGTAACACAAACGTGTGGAGCGCTTAAAGTTAGCACACATTTTAATGTATGCACATATTACAGTGGAACTTTTGTTAATCGCTTCCTTGGTTTATTTGTAGTTATGTGTATATTTTCCAAAATCCTGGTACTGTTAAAAATTAGAAATGAATTATCTTTTCAAACACTTTGTGCGTTTTGCATTTTTTTTTTCATCGATCTCTAGTTTACCAAAACATACATTATCATTTTCTTATACGTCAACTAGCGACCCACCCCGGCTTCGCACGGGTGCAATGCTGATCACTACATAGTATAAAACAAAATCGCTTCCCGCTGTCTGTCTGTCTCTATGTATGCCTAGATCTTGAAAACTACGCTACGGATTTTGATGCGGTTTTTTTTATAGATAAGAGTTATTCAAGAGGAAGGTTTATATCTATAATACATGCATAATATAGTAGAGAAACACTGATAATTTTAGAGCCATTATTTCTCGTAAAAAGTTAAGGATAAAAAATTGTTATTGTGGGTTATCCCTAAGAGATAGACATATACCATCGCGGACTTTTTTGTAGAGCTTTTTAAGGTGTACAATACTGTAGTACATTATTTTGATCTATCTCGAATGGTTCAGCCAGCGTTTACAATGTAAGCGCAAAAAAATGTGTTTATTTACGACATCACATTAGAAACCTCTAAAATTATCAGTGTTTCTCTACTATATTATGCATGTATTATACATATAAACCTTCCTCTTGAATCACTCTATCTATTAAAAAAAACCGCATCAAAATCCGTTGCGGAGTTTTAAAGATCTAAGCATATATAGGGACAGACAGACAGGGAAGCGACTTTGTTTTATACTATGTAGTGATGATACTTCTATCTTTATTTGAAGCACCATTTCTAAGTAACTTCAATTCCATTATTTAAAATAAAACAATACTTTCACGAGGTCCAATTTTCATTTCATTTTGTTTGATCTTGAATTCTAAAAAGAACAAGAAGCCTGAGGGCTGTAATTAACTTTTTAGACCAAAAACTCTCAGAAAAAGCCCTCTTGGTACTAAATGTAAAATTGTAACCTAAGGCTTTAATTGTTCTCATTAAAGGAATAAGTAGGTATTTGTAGGTAATAGGTTCTCCTTGTCATTATGAAAACGATGTCAATTTATAAACTACCCTGAGAGGTTATGTGGACAACTTCCGACATTTAGAACTATATTGTCGTCAATTTTAATCGACTGCTTTCCTCCAAATTGAAATATTTTTACTAGCCAAAATAAAAGCAAACTTCTGTAAGCTTGAAATTTGCTGAATACCTTGAAGGTCTTAGCCACATCCATAATCTAAAGAGTACCATTAATATAGCAGTGGCTAGAAATATTACACAAATATTGAAAACGGTGCCTCCGATTCGCGGTTTCATCAATAGCGAGGGATATCAAAGAAGCGCATTTCAAAATCTCATATTTCAGAAGGCGGTAGATGCATTTTGAAGTCTGAAAAATGTTTTCAGCAACGAGAGATTACCGTATATAAATTTCTATCCGACTTGGAGGTGAAACTTGGTAAGAAACGTACAGAAAGCTCTGAGCTATTTGTCTCTTTAACTTTTTTGAATTTGTTTGCCGGTAACTTCATCGTCCTCTTCAATTGTGTTATCAACTATAATTTTCGCTTTAGCCTTAACCACTGATAGTTTTAGTAATTAAGTCACTGTACATGTAGCTACCTTTAATTAACCATATGTGGTTTCAGCTAAAATTGGTCTATCCCAATTAGTCCCAGGAGTGTCGTAAGTGACGATTGAGAGATTGTATCAGGAGGATGGGTAGCAGAAACTACTTATTACGGTAACTAGTAACGTCATGCTGCAATCACCGAAGCGATTGGCAATACTAGTGACTACAGCGATGTAACTTTAGAATTGCTCGTTGGTACTAATTCGGGAGATGTAGTTGTTGCATTTTATGAGCGCGCTTCAATAATTGCGGCTTAAACGCCTCTTTCAAAGACCCGTTTCTTTCCCATAGGGATAGGCAGAAACTACAGGAACTTTAAACGTTATGTCAGTCATGATACAAAAGTCACTAGACGTGCGCTAGTGAGTTGCAACTACTATTCCAGCCGATCTGTTCTGTAAAAATCTCACCGTGAAAACTCATGTGAAGGGAGCTGCCAATAGTGGCCATCCCTAGTATCAAGTAGAATAACAGCTCACTTCACCCAAATTTTCACGGTGAGGTTTTCAGAGAATAGACCAGTTGGGATGGCTTAAATTGCAGAAGGCGCTATTATAAATAAAGAAGAACATGAAGAAGTAACTAATGATGATGCTTACCTGTAAAAGCCAGTAACACCTCCGATGGAATGTTGGCAAGATTGCAGAGTGCACGTAGCAGCCGTAGATACACTGTAGACAAGAAAGATTTTGCTATGAATAAAGGGTTATACAAATCATCAGGAAAATAAATGAAATATTTTGTGACTAAAATACAAACAAAACAGACATTCTGGTAGTCAAAGTAGTTAAAGTGAGAGACTCCTCCTGGAGGAGATCGCAGACAGCGATAAGGCCGCCGATTGTATGTTTTTTAGTGTTAAATGTATTTTCTGGTTAACAATAAAGTATATATAAATAAATTAATAACTCCAAGTTCATTTCCATCTCATAACATTTGCATTTGGTTAACTTTTACGGTTTTCAAGACATAATACACAACTTATTTGGTCTGTTTTTCTTTTCGGCCCCAGATCAGCGCGGAAGAAAATTACCCCCATAATAATATCCATAATGCTCCGAAAATGTGTGTCTTGAGCCTTAAGCACCCCATTATCAATAATAAAAAAGTCTGCATGATTTTCTTTATAAATTTTAAGGAAGATTTAGGAAGCGTATTTGCATATTAAATATACTGTAAGGATATTTTCACTATCACTAATTTATCCAACTCATATTCGTCCTTAAAAATTAATAATACCATTTTTAGTATGTGCATTAATCTTTTTAGTTTTGCACTTTTTATTACGAAAGTTACAGTAAAACGATTTTTATAAATTGTTTTTTTTTTATTAAATTACTGTGAACTTCTTAGGAAAAACCTAAGAAGTTCACAGTAAATTATACCCACAAAAATCCTATAAAAATTAATATTTATGGAATCCTTGCAATAAATTCGGTTAGCTTCGCTTTCATATTTCAAAATTTCGTTAGCGATCACTGAAAAAGCATTGCACGACGTAGTAAAACAAGCCTAACCAAGCTCGACCTAGAATTGGCACCTGAACTAACTTCGTTTACTAGGAAAGCCTCTGTGCACATGGGTGTTGTAATTCTCGAACGGAAGCGGGTAAACATTTTTTCCACTTAGGCAGTACCAGTTAATGTTAAAATAAGAACACATTATTTCTCCATATAAATAATGTGTTGTAATTTTAACATTAATTACTGTTTTAAATCTGTCTGTAAGTAACACTTAGGAAGATTAGGCTTTAGCAAAAACTAAAGCAATGTATATAATATTTAACTGAAATTACGCAGGAAGATATGTTTAATAAGAAAAACTTACACTACTAAATTCTCACTAATATCTAGCGTAATATTCTCGTTCCCTTTCAAAACCTATCTTTATGTCTGTAACAACTGATTTTTGCCATCCTCCCCAACAAAACTTAAAAAGCAAGTGGCAACTCCCGCTATCGCTCATGTCTCAATCCATAGATAGCCCCACTCAACGGTCACAGTTGTGCAAAATGTATTATTCAGCATTCCTTGCGCGCCGTACGTGGCGAGTCGCGTGGCGTAGCGATCACTTGCTGTCGTTGTACTAACGCCTTTGCTTGTTGCTACCATTTTTATTTACGGCATATAAAAACGAGTCCCCAGCCGGATTTTCAGAATATTCCAGCTTATATTTACTGCTTATATGTGGAATTTTTAGCAACATTTATAATGTAAGAAATCTTAAATTAACTGGGGTCTTCTGGACGGCAAAATGTTTCTGCAGATTTCTGGTTGAGAAAAACTTATAGTACCGAAGTTTTACGTATAAGTCTTTTATAAGTGCTTACTTTACCAGGCTCCATTAAGTAACTTAGTGCTCTCAAGTGACCTTAATGTGTTTCCTTAAGATAAGATAGAGGATTTTCTCTGAGACAGCGGTCTAATATGGTTGGTTACATCGCGTAGACATAAGAAAGTAACTGTAGTCAATAGCTGAGTATAGTCTTCGGATTGAAAATTCCTTGGCAAAATCTTGGGAAAATCTTTTCACTAAAAGAGGTGACAGACACACCTATAGGACCAGAAATAGGGACCAATTAGTTCAACCAGGTTTCAGACTGGCTAAAGTAGACTCATCCTTCATGGGGTACTGTTTAAAATGTTACAATAAAATACCTCCCCACATACTCCAACTCAACGAAACTAAATTCAAATCTTACATAAAACGCACACTATGCAGCCAAGCCTATTATAAGTTGGGGGATTACATCGCTGACAAAAATGCTTGGTTCGCCGCTGGTCCAGCTCCACAAGGGCGCATAAACTAATTAATTAGCATTCGAAAATATAGTTGTGAGCTGCTGAAGATTGAAAAAACTATCTTTGTATTGTATAAATTCAATCTCTTAATATTGTATAATTGCATAACACACGTGTGAGCACTATGCACCTAAACTCTAAAGCTACCATTTACTGGGTACGTCTTTCATTGACTTGAATGTACCCTGGCGGCTGAGGGTATGTCATGCTCACTCAAATGTCTCGCTGGTGGTGGCGTGTGTGTTGGATCATTGAGTTCCCTTCAAAATGGTTGAGCTAAATGGTGCTGATCCATACGTCATGTTCGTGAACGGGCGCCGCCAGTAGGGACTGGTCATCTCTTAGCCGCCACGGCTTATTTTAATTTTAATCTAAGTATTTTCATTTCTGAATTGTTATTTTTTTGTTTTTGTTTTTATCTTTTTTAGTACGGACGCTTTTAACGTGCACGTCTTTTAAAAATTTTGTAACAATTTTTATGATTTAAAAGAGTGTCCGTGGAGTTTCTTGCCCGTTCTTCTCCACAGGTACCTACGCTTTGGAATGGGCAACTAGCTTCATCTTTCTGACTGACCGACCCCTTGACAATTCAAAAGTGCCTGTAATTGGATTACTTGAAATAAATGCTTTGAGTTTGAGTCTGAGTTTGAGTATGGCGTTTTTCTCTATTTTAAATAATTTCGAATCAAACTCAAGGTTATCAATCATTCTATTTATACACTATACAACATAAAAAATCTCATACGCCATTTACCAAAATACCGTGTGCCAATCAACCCAACAATAAGGTTTCATGGCCATCACCAATTCATCATCGGCTACTCGGCCTCAATGTGGCCTCAATCAAATATCCGGGCCGCGGCCGGCCCTACAGAATGGACATTCAGATCTAAATCGCTGGCCATATTGGCGAATCGTATTTTTGCGAGACCATTCGAGCCAATAACTGGCTCTGTAGTGGGTTTTTCGGAGGGGATATCCGGACTCAGGGTGAAGTGGTACCAGGGATGAGTTACAAGCGATTGTTCGGAAAAATAGAGACTTTTGGGGAAAAGCGATATATTGAACGAACAATAACTTTTTATGTCGATTATTAAACAATGGCTCCCATCAGAATTTAGCAAAAATGATCAGGTCTTCCAGTTTAAAGATGTTTTTTCTCCCACCTATTTTGAGTTTTAAATCAAGGCTAGATAGATTTTTAACTATGAAAAATAAATTGCGAACAACACCCATAAGTAAGAGTCCGCGTATAACTGGTCAGTTTCCCTAACTCGTTGGTTCTAGTATAATTTAATAAAACAAAGAGATTTCTACGCTTATATCCAACAACACTAATTTGGTAACACACTATCATTCACCATCTGAATAATTTTGAAGGATATTGCTAATCCATTGCTTTCTAAAAATTTGTCTGCTCAACAACGTAAATAACGCAATTGTGTGTGTTGTTGAACTGTCAAAACGTAAGCCATTGTTACTGTTATTGTGTTACGCAATTACCATACTGGACCTTGCAATAGCTTGAGTCGGTGATTGCACCAAACAAAATGTTTAACACGTTCAACGCCATGTTGGACATTGCTGGGCGACACTTAACTTTCCCTGTAAGCCACACAAAACATTTAAAATTGACAAAAAATCGACTTTTTGTTTTATTAATAATATTATTAAATATACATTGTTAAATTACAAAGCATTGTCCTAACCGCGGAAATCTTCATAAATGTGACGATAAATCATGTCGCCCAACATTGTCCCCCATGGCCTGCTGCGTATCATTATATCTTTCTAACAAATATATTTTTCTAGAGTGCTGATGTCATTACACTATTCTAGGAGGTCGCGCAGGTCATGCTGCGTACAATTTTGCCTTGTATTCTGGACCGACAGCTCAGAAGAGACGTTTAGACATAGGTGTGACTGTCGGACAACATGGTCCCCCACGGCCCGAACGGAACATCGTGGTGTCGCCCGACATTGTCCGACACGGCCTGAATGGAAATTTATCATTTTATTCCGTGGCGTTACACGTTCGTGTTAATCAGGAAAAAACAGAAATATAGATACTGAAGTGCATTACATCATGACTCTTAATAAAGCAGTAAACCGTTAAGATAACGATGCAGACGAAAACCATTAAAAACCTTATTCAACGGATACATTAACCACCCAATTTCCTAAGCCCGCTACCGCTCATAACTCGCACCAACACTTAATATCCGTACGAAGACTGCTCGTGAGTGAATTAGACTTTTACGACCGCCGCCGAATCCATGCCATATCGAAGGTATAGATGGGAACGAATACCTAATCTAAATCTTCAGACAAACGTCGGGACATAAATATCTATTGTTTGAAGACTGTGAAGGTATGTTTTATTGAGTTAGGCTTCTTGGATTTTTTATGACATGTTGGAAGTGTCGTGCTGATGTTGGTGTAAAATATTGTGCTGGCGATTTTTGTTACGTGTGTTGTAAAATTTTGCAAATTTTTGTTCAACAAACGTGACTTACTTTTGTACGATGTCTAAAACTATCTTTTTGTTTTTCCCATCTTACAAATTTAAAAGAACCCTAGAAGTTTTGGAAAGAAGTTCCTTATCGCAAATGCACTCTGCACACTTGGCGAATGAAAACTAGAACAAAAAAGTGTAATATTTTGACGGTCACGATACTTTTGTTACGTAACAAAATCCCATAACACCTCTTGTTGTAAAAAAGTTAGAGCAAATCAGCTTTTTGTAATAGAATATGCAGTAAAACAAAACGTATGAAAGTTTTAAATAAGTTCTAATAATTTCAATGTAGTGTTATCCATGTAAATAAGATAGTATTTTGTCCACCGACTTTGGAATGTCTACTATGAAGTAGTTATTTTATGAAACAAGATACTTTGCTAGAACACTTTGATTCAGATTTATAAAATTTCACTAGATGGATTTGAAAAAGAAAACGGATGCTCAAATAAAATTTTATAATCAGTAAAAAGTTTAAATAAGTTTACACACTGGAAGTGGAAAAAATCTGACGTTTTTACGTTGGTGCAGTTAAAACGAAAAAAATCATATCAATTTATTAGAGCTACTGAAATATGTATTTCAATCAATACTTCCGAATGCTTGAACAAAATTTAATTTAACTCCTAAACCGTAAACTCCAAACTTGAAATAAAATAAATCATGACAAATCCCTCCTTAAAATTTTACTGGCGAAAACTAGATGGATTCAGAACCGTCTGGCTTGAACCGGCGAAATCCAGTTTTGGACCAATCGACGGGGATCGGTACGATTCAGTTTATCCAAGTGCATTTTCGGATGAATGCATTCGTAGATTGGACAAATTAAAAAAGTTCAACATATTCATGTGACTTCGTCCGTCAAATGGGATTAACATAAAGCTGCTTTTAGAACTAATGAGAGGTTTTTTTGGTCTAATTTTCTGCCTAGACGTATTTTGCATAGCCTCATTTCGCTGTATTACGACTAACTGTGTTTATGCTTAGAACTAGTTGCATTCGCGCATTTTGCCCTCGCAAATGCAGTGCCCGTACTATGAATTATTTTGTTTATGTGTGTAATTTGCGCTTTAGTACATCCACTTTCGCTGCAACAGCGTACGTTGGGAAATTCTGGACGAGAGAGGAGATAGCAGAAAAATAGCATATTTAATGTATGTTTAATGCTGCTGGTATTATTGTGTTACTAAAATTTAATCATTAAAGACGTTTTTCACATCATCGTGGAATGTGTTCAGAACGAAGATATGAGAGCTGAGTTATTAATACACTTGGGTGTTGATTTTAAAGAGATGGGAAAATGCAATAATATTCTAGCACCCCCCTTGTCAGAAACAGCGAGATAATTATACATACAAACTTGTGCAGATTTTTGGACTGTACTATGTTTATAAAATGGCGTATTATATTATAAGAAAGCGTAATTACAAAAATAATAATAATCACTGCCATTTACGACAACATGGGAGTAAAGTAAAACATGTGGTAAAGATTTTCTTATTTCTTACTTGTCCCGTGGTGCAGGAAATAATAAAAAAACACTTACCCCTAAACAAACGTTTACCAGTACAAACTTAATGACCCCATTACCAACAAACATTAAACACCTCTTCTGAACAACATGAAACGAACGGCTGTCATTCCCATCCCCCATTAAGAATCAACATAAAAATCCAATTTGCTGAAACGCCTGCTACATTAACACTATTACCCATAATAGGTGTGATCAAAGTTTTACAGCAAGAAGCCGAGAATGCAAGACCATTCGTAATTGTAAGGTGGGCTGGCTGCGCGCCAGTATACCCACTACTTGCACCACCGAAACAAACGCTGGCCGGACAGTGGAGCGATTGATTTGTTTTTATGTAGAACATCGCTTTTATGAGCTCGTAAATTTGGATTGCAAGGGTCTTTTAAAAATAAGAGATGTTTTTAGGTTTGATTGAATTGAAGGCCGCTGTTTTGGATGATATAAAAATGATCTAAGATAAATTTTAATGCAAAAGACATGACACAAGAAATAAAGACACGGGCATATTTCGTGTTTAATTATACGTTGATCTCAGAGTTTCAACGAATATACATAGAAGCACAACATTTTTTTTTGCCTTGGATTTCTTTTATCTTAACAGCTAAAACAAAGAATATTATTAGGTACAATGCTACCCAGATCTTTAAAATTCATAAACCAGGAAAATCTTCCACATAAAACGCACGATCGCATTCTTTGTTCCACGCGTTAACCATCTAGAAAAATACTGCCCTTTAAATATAAAGTCTCGTGCACACAAGTGTAGCAGGAAATATTGGCCTATATACAAAGGCCAGTCCAGGCCATATGGGCCGTTTTGCATGTCTGTCCCCGGCCTTGTGGTCGAATAAACAATACGTAAAACGGCGCGCGTTGCATGTGGCCTTGCAACTTTACTTTTGCATTTAAAACAGACAATTTCAAACCGTATTTTAAAGAAAACAAAGCTTTAAGGAGCAGTATAAAGTTTAGTGCAATAAATAAATTTTGATAGTTAATTCGAAATTATGCAAAGGAGCTTGCCTTGTTAATCTAGTATATTAATGCTTTCACATCTAATCGTTAATATTTGGTATGTTAATTTCGGTTTTGAGAATGTTGACTTTAAAAATTTTAATTTAAATGTCACCCATTTTTCACGTGAGTGTGTTAGAAAATGTCGAGGTGGAATGACCGAAAATATAATAAACCAAATTATACGTGTCACGAAAATGCGCAAAATTCTAGTACTTTTTACAGCCTAAAACGGAAATTCAAATACAGCAAAAAGGAATTTATGGCAACACTTGCCTCGTTTGACGTGGATTGCGAGCGCTTGGCTTGAAAGCTGACATCTTAAGGCCCGTTAAAATAATCGACTCAACTGCTTTGTTTCAATAACAATGTCGGCAAAACGTCACCAGTTTGTTAAAATGGAGGGTACGGTAATTTGATGCTCTATTTGAAGATGGTATGATGGTTTTCAACGGTATTGAAAAGTTGGATTCAACAATGAATTAAAGTAAATGAGTTAAAATAAGAAGTTCGTAAAGAGTGGCTCGTGGCTAAGTAAGGAAATCCGCATGGGTCGATCGATCAGGTTAAGCTACGCTTGCCGCGGTTGGTCCGTGGATGGGTGACCATCTTTACATACCGAGACTGTTCCGTGCCTCGGAAAGCACACTAAACCGTTGGTCCCAGCTGTAATTCTTGGATCTTTGACCGTCGACAGGAGTCGTCAAAAGCCCGAATGTCGGACCACCAGTCTTACTAAGGAGTATCGTGTTACCCAATAACTGGGTTGTGGAGGTCAGATAGGCAGTCACTCCATGTAAAATACTAGTATTCAGCTGCATCCGGGTAGACTGGAAGCTGAGCCCAACATAGTTGGGAAAAGGCTAGGCAGACTGACTGAGTAAAAATAAGAAGTAATAAGTGTTACTATGAACTGGATTCCGTTTATAAAGATTGGTCCTTGGAAGCTCTAGACAGAGAGAGGTGGAGAGAGAGTAGGCCTGTTCCCAGCAGTGGGATGTTAATGGCTAACAAAAAAAAGTTTTACTGGGTTTTTCCATTGGGAATTCTCAGCTAGTGGTAAAGGCTCGGTCGTTAACATCATGAGAACATTAACAAACCTGACGTAATATGGATTTTCCAAACCACACTTTTACCCTTTAAAGTAATAGTAGAGAAAATTCAAATTTTCTGTTTTTTTAACACGCGTTACTTTTTTTTTGTTAAAAAAAAAAGCGTGGAGTGCTCGATATTGATTGTAGTAAATATATAATTAGTAGTTATTTGTAAGCGTAGAGTTAGTATAGAAATATGATAAAAAGCACCCCACGCTTCTTCACAATGAAATTAATTTTCTTTTCATAACTTTTAGAATTTTTGAAAAATTATTGTAAATTGAGTTAGTATACTTTTTATAACAGCTGAATAAAACATAAATTAATAGTTATTTTCTGATTTTTAGTTCGATTTGTTATTAAAGCGTGTTTTTTTAGTTTTTAAACTATATTTTTTTGCAGTTTGTAAGCCAGAGTAACAAGTACAGATGGCGCCATTCACGAAGACGCACCCCACTCTTCTTTTTAATGCTTAGAGTACAAGTGTGCAATATTCCGCTAGTATTTCAATTTTGTCGATACACAGTAATCACTTATTAGTGGATAATTAGTGAGTATCACCAAAACTGAAACACGTGCTGAATTAACTAGTGGTAATCACTAACGATTAGGAAGAGAATGGGGCGCGTCTTCATGGATGGCACTATCAGTATGCATTTACAGAATTATAATCATTAAAATCAATAGGTACAACCCTCTATGTTTATATAACCCTATTGAATGACTATATCATCATTCAATAAAGTACAAAAAATATATAAAAGATGCTAACCTAAAAAAAAAATATAACAAATTCGTTAAAATGATGAAAGACCTAACAAATCGCACCCTTGAGTTGATAAATCCAAAAATAAAATCAAACTCGAAATAATAATATCGAATGAAAACAGTTTACAGATTGAAAAAAAAAATTGTTAAAGAGACCGAAAGATTACCAAAAATAGCCCATATTAATACTTTGCTATCGAAAATATGTCGGGGTTCTTTGAAGAAAATATCCCGAATCATCGTCTACATCTATTGGGTAACGAGCCAGAATGAAACGCGGTGAAATTGTCGAAACATTATACAACCGACCGGAATTTATTTATTTTAATACAATATTGTCCATTCGCTCACTTTTTTTTTTTAATTCACTGCGCCGGACTTTGGTAGATTAAAAATGTGTAATAAAAATAGTCGTTACCATTTTCATTCGGATACACAGATAGTTGTAACTTATTTGTAATTTTTTGTAAGTTATATTTTTTTGAGGAAAATTTGGATTGTGAATATATAGGATGAAATTGAATTCATGGGCATCCTTTTAAGGGGTCATTGTACTCATCATTATGAACAACTTTTACTATGGGACTAAACCTGAAACCGCGAAAAAAATCAACTCTTCCCTACATTTTGACGAATTACGTGAACATAAATACAAGAAACAGGTGATTTTTTTTTGCGATTTCAGGTTTAGTCCCATAGTAAAAGTTGTTCATAATGTATATAAGTACAATGAACCCTTAAAAGGACGCCTATGAATTTAATTTCACCCTGTAGATGACTATAAGAGTAATGGAAGACCAAAAAAATGATGTACCGCTTGTGTGAAAGATGATATGACTAGAAAGGGGATGACTACTAAGTTGACAACTGCTAGGGAAGTATGGAAGAATGTTTCCTAAATAAATTGGGATAAGGGCAGAGAGACGAATGAGTCTTTTTTTTTTTTTTTGTTACATTTTTTGTACGGTAATTGAAAGAAAGGAAGTCAACCAACAGGTTTTATTTTTGTTGAATCAACTAAAAGAAAGAAAATAAAGAAAATTTGTTTTTTCTGCACAAATAAAACGCACATTTCAAATAAAAAAGACATAAATTATACACATACAAAAGCCTGTACTCAAGCATATATAATAATTATAATGTTTAATCCGTGATGCGCCCGCGACACTGGCAGATGACAACAAAAACACAACAATCAAAACAAAAAAAAATGCCAATTGCAGAGTGGAAAAATAACTATCTCTGTCCTAACGTTTCGGAGAACCCATCGGATGTTCGATAAATTCTCCAGAAATTAATATTTTGTCATTAATAAATCATCATCTGCCTAGCCTTTTTCCAAGTAAGTTGGGGTTCAGGGTTTGTCATTTAAAAATAAGGTCTCAAAAACAACGAGTAGGTATCAGCATACAAAACTCAGCAATGATCAAGCCAAAGAACTTTCCTAGCTCGAATTCAACTCCTATTGCGTCGGAACCTAAAAAATCCCAACAAATCAGGTCACGAAAGCGTTCACCCATTTAACCATAGTCCTACTCATTTGCATACAAACTTCGGCGAACGCTTTTAAAAGCCAATAAACACTAATTCACGGCTAAACTGGACTTATTCTTGCAATGATATCTCGGGCCATGGCACAGTGTTTTGTAGCCACCGCCATCTTGGACCCGTGCCAATGTGTGGCGGCACAAGTAATTAGCGAATAGCAGCCTTGTCAACTTACCTTGTTAAAATGCTTTCTTGGTGAAGTTTGAGAGATTTAAGTCAAGTTTGTGACGAAATAATAAGTTTGGTAGGTGTTTCTTTAATTTTTTGTGGTAGTGGCATTTTGTAATGTGAACAAAAGAGTTTGTTTACGACTTTTGTTTTGCAACATGTAAAATACTTTATCAAACATGCAAGTCTCAAAAGACGACTTTCTTTTACCAATTATTAACAGGACATGCAAACTAGTAACGTTAACGTGTTTAGTGGACGTTTTTCGACTAAAGTGATAAGCCTTCTAATTCCTTGCTATTCTGCTCTTGGCCGTAACTTCTGATAGTACGAGTAGTAGATAAATACAGGCTGTGTATAAACATCGATATCAGTAACATGTTTTTGTTTTTAAGTTTTATTTTTCGCAAACGACATTGGTGGGACATTGGTGGGTTATAGATGAGGTGTTTTTTTTTTTTTTTTTGGTTTAGATATTTATTATTCTTTTCCACAGCCCCAAAAAAACTCATATAATTTAATTAGGTAGGTCGCAGGACCGAACCCAAACAGGTGCTTTACGTTGTGTAAATTATCGCATCACTACTGCTCCAAACGGTGAAAGAAAACATCGTGAGGAAACCGGCATGTCCTAGAACCAAAAATTCGAAGACATGTGACATCTACTAACCCGCACTGGGCCCGCGTGGTGGTAGCCAACTCCCTCTCCAAGAGAGGAGGCCTGTATCCCAGAAGTGGGAACATTATATGCTAATTATGCTATGATGAGGTAGGTTCTATCGATGAAGAGTTTTTTTTTGTCTGAGTATTTATTACTCTTCACTTTCTTCATAAAAAAAACCACATAATATAATGATGAAATTACTCATTGCCATCGTGGGATATTTCCATAAGTCTCTTTCAACCTATAACTTGCACCAAACAAAAAGCAGGCACGCAAGACTGTCACTAGTTTATGGGCAAAAAGCACTAGCCTAGTGCTGTGTGTACCTGAGCCCGACGAGTTTAGTCTTTGAAGATTATGCTGTAACGCTAAACTAGATAAGTCACCCGCCACACTATATTAGGAGCTTTTGGCATGTTACAGAACTTACGTACGTAGACTTTCAGACTTGGAAACCAATGAAAGTCGAGCTGAGCTGTAAAAGTAAAAGGAGCAGGTTTCTTCTTAAGGGGGAAGCGCCAGGTTAAGTTAATATATAACCCTATTGAATAAATCTATGGAAATATAAATTTCCATGAAATATCAATCAATAGGGTTATATGAACTTACACTTATCCGGTTATAATGGAAGCGAACCCCAACATAGTTGGGAATAGGCTAGGCAGATGATGATGAGGGTTATATGAACTTAGAGGGTTGTAATTATGATTTTAATGATTATAATTCGGTGAATATATCTCTCACATTTCTTACGGTCGCGAATCATATTTTGTTCAACAAACAACCTGTGTGTGTGTGTGTGTGTGTGTGTGTGTGTGTGTGAAGCTCAAGTGGCTTCCCATACGTCTTCGCCGGCATTCTCATATCTTGATTCAGCTCTACAGTACTTTGTTTAATCCTAAAACCCCCTCTTATCTTAAAGCACCTTTCAAGTTCCTTCATGACACACATAATAGACTGATGTCATCGGAATACCTGAGACTAGAGAGGCCGATGCATTACACCAGTTTCTTTGACAAATCTTTTACTGTACAAGCAGTACGGTTATGGAGTGACTTGCCCGTGTCGGTAATACGTGCTCAATCATTGTCCACTTTTAAAATTATGATTAAAAGCACTTCCTCTCTCCTTAAATAGCATCATTATATTATCTTTTCTCCTGTTTCATGTCTATTATTATATGTATATATTTATTTAGATTAGTATAATATATTTTATGTATAAAGGAGAATGCCAACCAATGGGCCCCTTAGTTTTGGTGCCGTGTCAAGACTATTTACTTCTCAAAAATCAAGTCGTATTTTTACATGGTCAAGTTTGTTTTATCAACATTTCTTTTACCCTAGGATTGAAAAACTAAATTAATATTTATTTTATTGAATTTATGTCAGTTCCGCCATTAAAACTTAACCTGAATGTTGCCAGACGACAAACTATGTCAATGAAATGATTGTAATCGATTGAAAATATCGATATTTTACTAATCCGCCTAAAATTACCGGAGATAGGCTACAATAGCTTTTCTCCCATCGTAATCTAGCTAACGCTCTCACCTAAGCTAATCCCACATAATTATCATGTGTTTCATGGTTATTCCTACCGTCAGAAATATTCCGCTACATTCATACCTGTCGATTAGTTTCTTTAAAAAACAAAAGTTAGTACCTCATACATTATTCTGGTTAGTACTCAGGTTAGAATCTCCCATAAATACCTAAATAGCATTTATCGAGCGTTTATCGTGGTTAACTTTTTATGTAAATAACATTATTTATAACAAATCGATTTGGTAAATCGATTACCAAAATATTTAACATGGTCATACTTTTAGACAGATCTATATGTCAAATCAATGCATCAATCAAATTGTTTCGTGCCGTTTGTTTTGCGTCGAGCTGAATTTATTCCTCCGTATTTACTTCTGTTCTTTACAATTAGAATCCGTCGAGTTGAGCGTTTACGTTCCTCCAGTGGATTTGTTTTGTGATATTGGACTGTTTTAGTGACAAGTGAGCACATTGACTCTATTTACTTTAAGTGAGCTTTGGACTCTTGTTTTAGTGATAAGTGAGCAAATTGACTTTATTATAGTTATTAAGTGAGCCTTGGACTCTTGTTTACTCCTGAAAAATGTCTACACCTGGTCTAGGTCGGGTAAACCGCCCTCTCTCGCCGGTGTGTCAGTTGCTCCCTACGTTTGGCGCCTAATCTTCGTAGACGTCAAATCGAAGAATTTGATGAACTAATACTTATCCTGAGATCCTGGGTAACACCTACACCGGTAAGTTTATAGTGTGTCATTTACAAGACTTATACGAACACAGGATGCCTATGTTTGGTCAATCAAGGGGTCATCGTCAACTGTAAATCGCTATTATTTCCGCCTTAACAGAAATTAACGTTTTAGGCAGTGTAAGGTGATCTGTGAGAAAACCTAGACCATAGCAATAAGCACACGAATAAATGAGTATGTATTATCTATTTAAGATTTCACTGATTTATTTTTGTTATCTTTTCAGATATCCTCGATGTCATTCTGTGTCGAATGTTTTGTATTATTACAAAACTGGACATCATGAACCACAACATTATCCCTTGTATCCCCTGCTCTTGGACACCTCAACATATGTTTTGCATGTGGCATGTCAATTGCAAGTTGCAGAACTCATAGGGTTAGTCAAGACTGTTCTCAATGGAATTTTATACTAAGATGGACACCTGATTAACATGTAAGTGTTTTAATTGTGGCAGAATAACTATGATTGAACTAATTGAACAAAAATAAATAGTATAAATATAATATTTTCTTATTTTTAGATCTTGCATTTGGAACAAGTTTGCCGTGCTTGTTGGGAGGCTGCATCGAGAGAAATACACAGCCAGGCCGTTGGTGGAGTTAACAGACCCACCGTGGAGTCTGTGTCAGTGACTGATAACAAGGACGATAACATCAGAGGTGCTGTGATTCCTGTACCACCTCCACTACCACTGCCGGTTCTACCACCTCAGGAACAACAATTACCTCGAGCATTTTCAAAAATGAATTCACTAAAGTACAAATGGGTTTTGGCAATTTCACAACATTGCCTGTTCCTTGGTTGTACAAACACTGAATGTCTTTTAATAATAATAATAATAAAACCATTTATCCATCCATTTTAGCATTTTTTTTTATTTTTGTTTAAGTATGAGGCACTACAAAAGAAGTTTTGTTGTTACATCATAAAGTATAAATAGAGTCACTGGTAATTAGTGACCGATACTTAAACACATGATTCTACTCATCATTACAAACAACTTTTACTATCGGGCCAAATCTGAAATCACGAAAAATAAAAATCAGCTGTTCCCTACATTTATGTTCGTACGAGTCGTCAAAATGTAGGTAACAGCTGATTTTTATTTCGTGATTTCGGATTTGGTCCAATAGTAAAAGTTGTTTGTAATGATGAGTAGAATCATGTGTTTAAGTATCGGTCACTAATTACCAGTCACCCTATATTCCCTTCACTGCAAGAATCTGCAGATATCATTTACATAGCAATTGTTGAAATACAGTAAATTATTTATCAGAATTTGTTCCAAGGGAACATATAAATAGAAGACATACGATTTTCCAAAGCATAAACAGCAGTGCTCCCCATCTAAATAACTTTCCAAGATTATCATTAATCGAATTAAAAATGATTTGCTTTAGAATCTTACCAATTAAAACAGGCAAGATACTATTATGAGGAGCATGTGCAGGCGAATGGTACCTACTGTGTAGAAATAAGCAATGAATGAATAGAAGATTTGCCCTTAATATTAGGTCAAAACAATTGTCTAGTTAGCGCCACAATTAAATCGAGACATATGAGTAGCAGGATTTAGTACACATATTTATTAATAAGTAGAGAGCAACATAGGGCAAATTCTTTAGAGAATATCATTGCTTATTATTGTAGTTGCTTAGTGGGAAATCATACAGTAGGGTGCTGCACTCATACTATGGTATACCATATTGTGGTATTTAAGCTGGGGTCGTTTTAATGATATAAGTGCCCCAGTGCAATTTCTAGACCATATATTCCTTGAAGAATAAATGTTTTTCCTACCATTCATTGTTGTTTTGTTTTAAAGTAATCAACCGTAGGCAGCTTTGCTTGTGAATGATCTGTGTGGTTGTTGTAACTTAGCCATGAGCTCCTCTAACCTAAGGCTTTAGTTGTAGGTAAGTATTTATTTTTAACAATACTACCCAATAGTGGTGAGGCCACAGCCTACTTAACGCTGACTGCCGGCACGGCACGGCAAGGGATATTTGTAAGCGAAAGTACTTAACCTACATAATTTATCTAGCAAGAGAAGAAGTTATGTAGTGTTTTCTAAATTCTGGAATCAATATTAATACTAAAACAATGGTATTATTTTAATTTCAAATATGTTAAAACAAAAAAAAACTGGTTTTATAACCTCAATTTCAGCATCCGAAAAAATAAGATTTCTCTTAAACTAGGGTGAAAAATTTAAAATCGATTTCAGGATATGAAAAGGTAATTCCAGGTCTACCAAACCAAGTTAAAACCACCGTGACACGGGAAGTTTTTTAGGGGCCCAAAACTTCTAACAAAATGGGCATTCTCCTTTATTGTATCGTGTAAATGGCCACAGACTACCTACAGTATTTCTTGTTTTTTGTCTCTCCTTCCCATTTCAATCCATCCAAAGGTTGTCTTTGAAAGATCGCTCTTAGCGATAAAACCGCCATTGTGTCATCCTTTGTAAAATTTCTATATTTATGTCAGTAATTTATATGGTGTATATAATAAAGAGTATTCTATTTTATTCTGTTCTGACCTGCAAATTGCATATTTCTATTTCGCGGGCTACTCGAGCGTTTCCCCCTCAAATGATAAACGATTGTTTTCTTGTACCTACTGTTTGTACAAACACTTTTACACGTCCATCATATTTAAAACTAGATGAGTTCGGTGTAGCCAGTGCTGGTAAAATATCTTACCTGTCCCTGGGCAAAAGTGATTTTGAGGTTTTGGGGTCGAGTTTTCAAGTGTCACTCGTAAAGATAAAAAAATAACATTGATTATCACCCTTCCATGGCTCACTAATTGTGTTGGCGATTTCTCAGTGGTACCGTGGACTTACTTACATCACAATTACACAAGACACAAAACACTTCACAAGTAAAAAATCCGTAGATGCTATTGTATTGTAAGCGCCTATTGCATTAGTTTTATAACATGTCTTTAAAGTATGTGGAAAATGTCGTGGGTTATATATTTACTCGATCCGTTGCTCAAATTTTATTTGATACTGTAATGTTTCACTCGGATAACTATGGTATCACTGTTAATTTTCCCAAAATAAATTAAATAAAATAAGCCTTCTGGCTCGCCCCACGTAAAAATGATTTTCGGTGTGATTTCGGCCTCATTTTGCCGTGTTTTCGGCCTATTTTCGGAGTGTGTCGGCGTGTTTTCGGCCTGTTTTCGGTGTGTCGGCGTGTTTTCGACGTTTTGTTCACTACCTCAGCCTGTTTTCGGCGTATTTTCAGCCCGTATTTTTTACCAGGGAAACACAGAGTGTTTGAGTCCTGCCAACATAGCTAGCCCATTTTAACAGCCACTAGAAATATTTGAAAAAGAAAGATGAAGAAAGCCTTAAAATCCGGCAGTAGAACAAAATACAGAACTACATAAAATAACAAACATATGTAACGAAAATGTAAGCTATCACTCAACCCAGTCAATTTTACCAAATCACAGCCCCACTTCTCTACACTATCATCACAAAATTAAAAAAGCCGACATCTACATTGTGGCGTTCCACCACATTTATCGATGGCAATTAGCGTCCATGCAGTGTTGACGGTTTAATTGCAACGAAACCATTTACTTATTCATCAGGCCGCGTCGGATGAGGCTGGATGAGGCCTAGTATTTGTGGATGGATGTTATGGATAATGGATGGCGCTTCCGTGGGTCTGTTGGTTATTGTTGTGGTTGGAGATTCGTGTTTGGTTTGGCGGATGATTAAAAATTAACACATAGAATTGACCACCGTAGAGATATACAGACTTCTTTCCCAACCCTTAACCCTTTTTTTTCCTCCTTTTTTAACCCTTTAACGCTTTTTTGTGGAACTTTGTTTAGCTAAATCTTCTGAATATTTAAATTGTGAAAAAGGGTTTTTAAGGATTTACTGTCAAATGCAACCTTAAAAGTAAGTCCAGTAAAGTCTACTACCCTTATTCTTTTAAAACTCCTTTCCTAAGTTTTTGGTTTAACCATTTTAACGTACGTGATGTGGCTGGGCATTTTTTAAATAAATATAGGTGTTGAATTCAGAAATTCTTACCAAAAAGTTCAAATTCAAGGAAGCTTTCACTAGGTACCTATTTCTTCTGTTCTCCCTTGTATAATATGACACGAAAACTGGAATAACGGCTCTAAAAATAGATTAAAGAAATATTCCAACCTAACAAAGCTATAAAACTATAACTCTTAACCCTAAAATCAATAACTAATATTTAAGGCACTAATATAAAAATATTATAATTACGCCCTATATTTATGCACCACTTCAAGCACCCTAAAAGAAAATCTAAAAACAACTTTACAACCGTAATTGAAAAACTACACAACACACACACACACACACATGCAAATGCAATCCAACAAACGTTGTTCAGTTGAAAACCGATTGGGGCCGAATCACGAAACGAAACCGGCTGTAATTACTTAACAATATTCATTTTTCACCTTCCAAGGTTTCCGTATGAAAGGCAAAAAACCTGAATGATAGGGTTGTGTAACATTCAGGTTTTGGTGAAAGTGAGTACGTAATTGCTGGAAAAATATTCGTGTTTTGGACTGTTTCAGATAGTAGGCAATTTGTAGTTTACCTACATTTCATTAGTAGGTAACCTACATGTTTTTGCGTTTGAAAAAACCTAAGCAGTGTTATTCCGCTCCGAGTAAAGATAAATAGATGGATTTCTTTAGAAATAAGCATCACCTTTGTACCTATTTCTCTGTTATTTTTTTTTGTCTGTTTATATATGTGTGTACATAAATGATTAAATAAATAAATATAATAAACTTTATTAAAAAGCATGGAACACGATATCATTTAATAGATAAAGAATTTTTTTCTGCGCTAGCATTCTTTTTTACTTAGACGCACAATAAAGTAACATCGTAAAAACGATTTTACTGTAATTGTTGACGTTGATTTTTATACAAAATGAAAAGAAATGTTGACTATATTTTCAGACAGGCTATAATCACAAATATAATTGCAATTTGCAAAGCCTGATGACAATTCCCCTTTTATCATTGAGAATTTAGGACACCGAACACTTGCGTTTGGTCTTGGAAAATAACTTTCCTAACGGTTCAGCAATCGATCGGCAGTTTCCTCTTTTACTGTATTCTAGAATTAGCATCAACCATATTGATTACTACCCTCCCCCTGATTCAGTAGGCTAAAAAGGACAGCAACGTATAATCAGGAAGAGTCTACGCGTCATAGACCAGCAGTGCCTCATTACAGACATTAGCCTGTTTCAGTCAGTTGACCCTTACGACTAGCTCGGGACAAATGTTTGGGGAACTAGAATATTTCTTTAGTTGTAGTCAGCAAGTACGATCAACCGAGCGTCAGTATTAACACGTGATCTACGAAAAGCGCACTTACTGTGACGAAATAAATTCGCAGTCAAATTGTTACCATGTGCAGAAAAAGTCAAAATATGTTTTGTCACCTGAAGAGCTATTTTTGTCTGCTCATTGTACGATATAATCTATTATTCTCTTTTTCTTATAAAGCAATTGTGCTGCCAATCTCAGACGTATAGAATCTACTTTACTAATTGAGCGTTAAAATATTGCGTCGTAACATCCATACTGTAGAATGACGTGCAGCCATCTTCTTTACATATCAGACCGAAAAAAAAAAAGTTTTTATTTCATTCACTTACGTAAAAAAACATTATATAGAAGGAAGAACTTTCTTGAATTTGCTTTAGTTTAAATACGAGAAAATTCGAGAAAAACAATATATGGCAAGAACTTATGAGACAACCTAATAGAATGTACGACCAGACTTTTTGTACTTCTAACTAGTGTAACGACTGTTAAAGATTTACAAATGACAGCCGGGAGCCAGGGGCAATAGCGCCCGTACTTTCCGAAGCACAGAGGGGGTCTCTGATATGTAATGGATTTTCACCCAGGTTAACCATCTACGAACCGACCGCAGAAAGCGTAGCTTCACCTTTGATCGACCTGAGTGGCTGTTATTATTTAACCACGATCCCCTCCGAGTATTTTCAAACCACCATTATTCAGAAATAATCCGTTGAGCCACGAATCATGGTTCACTGATTAGACATCTATTTATCTGGGACTATTAAATTACTCCAACATTAATGAAGATTTACATTTCCATTGCTTCTGCATGCTAAACGGATAACTAGATTAATAATAATATAATCATTGTGGCATCCATTACAGGCATTGGGATATTAATGGATAAGATTCAGAGATGAGGTCTTGAGTTCGATTTCCAGGTCGGGTAATGTGTTATTGGGTTTATCCATAAGGACTTTGTCAGTAGTAGTCCGGAGTCTAGATTTGAGCTCAGTTGTCCAGGCATGAGTAGTGGTGGGCCAGTGGTAACGGTGACTTACGAGTTGTAAGGTCGTGGGTTCTAACCTAGACAGTCGCTTTACTTTGTGTTAATAATTTCTTCACTGTGGTGAAGAAACGTTTCAAAAATGTTAAGGAAAGCGTCGTGAGGAAACCGGCATCTCTTAGAACCAAAAATTCGAAGACATGTGACATATACCAACCCGTACTGGACCCTGTAGATTACAGTCCACTCCCCCTTAAGGAGAGGAGGCCCGTGTTCTAGCAGTGGGAACATTAAAGGGCGATTCGTGCTGGCAATAGGTTTGCCCCTATAACATGGAACATACACATTAAATGGTGAAATGTGGGAATGTAGGAGTAGTTTAGATAAACTTTATCTCTGCATAAGCCTCGAAGATTACAGGCGTGATGTTATGTTATTACATAAGTGCAAAAAAACGCTAAAAGAAAACATCCCAGTTGTAACACACATCAGATAAAACTGTTATTTTCTTTTAAAAGTTTCCGTTGTACAATTCCGGAACGCAAAGAAATGTTTTTCTTGGGAATAATCGTAATAATCAACACTTGATGCTTAAGCGCCGCTCTGGGGGCCGTTTGTGATACATTGTATCTGTAAGAGCTTCATGAAAGTAAACGGTGACCCACTTAAATGGTTGCCTGTCTTTATGTGAACGGGATGAGAATATTATACCCGGTAGAGGAAAAACATGTGTTCTCTAATAATGTTATTGAATAACAATGCGTTTGTTCCGCGTTTCTAATATGATAGCATGTTCCTATAAACCAAAACGAATAATTTAGCTTACCAATGGAAGCATTTTTATTGCCAAACGGGGCATAAATAGATTTTTAAGCTTATTTTACATGTGATAGCTACAGACTTCCATACGGGGGGTCTACTACGCAAAGCTATGAGGTTTTTGCTTCATTATTGGTAAGGATAAATTCTTAATTTTAACCAATAACCGTAACTTTAACCAATAAGTGACCCAGTCTGTTCATTTGGTAATTTTTTTGTTGGTTTAACTACCGAAACACTTCAGATGACATTAGTCAGTTTTGTATCTCAAGAAAAATCATGGTTATTATGTTTATTACATGCCCAAATGTGCTACATTTTGGGTGTTACATTGATTGTTTGTTCTCTCAATACTAGTACAATTAAAGCAGAATGTTTACGAGACCATAGATACAAGAGTCTAGAGATAAAAAGTAAGAGCTCAGTTAAAACACAGCCAACAAAAGACAATAAAAAGAAATATCCTATAGCCATCTAAAATGTTTAACCCTCATCCACACTGAAAAAGGCAACCACTTCCCCTCCATTTAAAAACACTTTTATTAACCTACTTTTCAAAAGCGACGCTCCAAAACCAGTTTAGTCTGAAAAGCCTTCAGAATCTAGACTTCTCCAAATACCGCCAGGTTTTGCACAGCAATTTCTCTTTCTTTAATTTCCCTAAAGCCATCGCTCAGCTGTCTATCTATTCTCGTGACCTCAAGCCTTCATATCCGACAAATGTTTATAAATAGCGTTTCGAGTTGAGGTTTTTTTTTGGCAAGGAAGGTTCTAATGGTTTTGTAATTGTCGGTGTCGGTGTAACGTATGATTACATCCAGTGTTAATATGATAACGCATACACTGTGAAGGTTAAAATGGTGCTGAAAAATTGCATCGATGATTTTACATGTCCCCGTTATGTAACGTATGTAATAGGCATTTACATAATATGTATAGTGGGTACCCATTTATTTCGGTGCCGTTGGAGTTGTCACGATGACATCTTTGTTTGTTGTCTCGGGATCTTTCGTTCCAAATTACTAGCTTAAAATGTACGTATTTCTGTCCTCTAAACGATTCTTTCCTTGTATCTAAATGTTTCTTGAAGCTAAGAAAATGTCTATTTTAAAATCTACTATACAACCTTTTTGGGGACCTAGACAGATTTCTTTCTTATAAATACTTACGTCGTTAATGCAACCATTTTATATCCAGGAATCACAAAGACAAAAAATACAGCGGCCTGTTGTTCTAGCGGTCGCAAGGTCGTGGGTTCGATTCCCACTTAGGACAAATGTTTGTGTGATGAGAACGATCATTTGTTCTTTGTCTGGGTATAATTTATCTATAATATGTATGTATTTATCTATAATATCTATGTATGTTTATCAGTTATCTAGTACTCATAGCACAAGCTCTGCTTAGTTTGGGACTAGATGGCGTTGTGTGAAAGTTGTGGAATATTATTATTATTATTATAATATAAATCAACTGACCTCCGTTCCTTGGACCTTGAGTTTCATGTGGTCTTCTCTGGTGGTCTTCCCGTCTTTTCTCTTCTTCCAGCAGTAGCCATCCCGTCGGTAGCGGACTTTCTTACGGCTATACAGCAGCATTGAGCCGCTTTTTGGCCTGGAAAGAAGAAAAACATGATTGAATACAGTGAGATGGATGCAGAAAAAGAAGTCAGAGAGATTTGTTTCTGTTCAATACATAAACAGGGTGACAGAAACATCGACGCGCAAATTGTAACCATGGATTCAGTACATGATTCTGAACAAAACAGATTAAAGTTAAAGTAACATTTCGCGCGTCGATGTCCTGGCGCCCTGCACAATTGGATATTTACGCTTACTGAAAGATCACACAGTTTAATTCGATCACACAGTTTAATTCACTTTATTAAAACACGTTTGTGTTGGTATTACAATTCAACTTATCAATACAATAATGTTAAAGTTTTAAATTACACAATCTTTTCTAAAATTAACTCCCAAAATGATAGCAAAAATTGCATCAAGATTCTTTATTCAACTTAGAAGTACGAGAAGGTACTGAAGGATAACACCAACAGACGACTTTGTTTTGGAGACTTTCTTCTATAGTTAAATAGCAATGAAAGTATCTGATCTAGGTGTACCGATGCCTCTTTAACTGTTTAATTTGTATCTAACCAACTGAAGAGGGCTACGTTCATGCGTGTATGACTAGATGTGCAAAAGGACTATGTAAGGATCGTAGCAGGTGCGTTCTGTAATTTCTGCCTACCTCTATGCGGAGAAGGCGTAAGTTTATGTCTATGAAAAGGTTATAATAGCTAAGTTACCTAGATAGTAAACAAACCAAGACGTGTTAGTATTGTTTATTTGTTCCCCGCAGCAGAAAACTCAACCATTTTTGACATTTCCTAATGTCAATTAAAAACCACATTCACAATATCTGTCATGCCATCTCTAATTTCACAATAACAACTTGCGATTAGGAATCGCAATTGTTTAACTCACAAATTATGAGAATTAATCACATCAAAGTAATTGGCAAATTGTAGTTCACATAAATTGTTAATCTTCAAGATGGGGGTGCTACAAGCGATCATTAAGCCTTTACCAGAAGGGTTACTGCCAAAGTTGTGACTTGAAGTTATGTAAGTTGTAACCTCAAGTAATCTAACTTATAACTAAGGGTGCTTTTACACACGCAGGATATCAACATTCTGTTTCGGCGTTACAGGATTGTAGCGGCATCTACATCGCCACATGGCAAACTACGAACCATACTTACGACACGCAAAAAAAAATCCTGCATCGTGCAAGCAGAGTTTTCCGCCTGACTAGCATATATACAAAAACCCTAAATGAATCATCGGATAGTTGCCCACCAGACACAACATCCGTCTGGTCGGAGGATACTTCCTTTTATATGGAGGATGAGTGAACTTTACACCCTCTTACCTATGAGTAAATCATCCTGTAGATTTATGTCTCTATAAGATCATCTTGGTAAATTCTTCAAAGAAAACGATTGTTCATCAGCAGGGTAATTGCGTAACACACTATCAGTAGCAATGGGTTTCATTGACAGTTCAACAACATTCATTGCGTTATTTACGTTGTCGAGCAGACACATTTTTCTATCATATGGAGCAATGGATTAGCAATATGCTTCAAAATTTTTCAAATTAAGAGTAATAGTGTGTTACGCAATTAGAGTGCACATATGACTATATCTGATGACGAATCGTTTGGACCCAGTAGTGTTATTTATCATTATCACCATTACTCGAGAAAGTGGTACAATACTGTCAAAAATACAAACATGCAATGGCTTAACTGAAAGGCACGTAGAGCAAACACAATATTATTATATTGAAAATCATAAAGTTTACTTGTGGCTCTGTATGTTTTAACATACAAAGACAAGTAAGCTTTATGATTAACAACCAATAAGAAGAGATTATGAAGATTAACAATATATTTTCACTATGTTAACTCATGCAATAAGAATTTTGAGTCACATCAAGAAATATTGGCTCCTGTTATTTCCCTAATGAAAAACTAACATGAAATTAACTGATTAGAGTCTTGAAAAGCCTTCCAATACTAGGTGCTCTAGATTTCTAAATGATTATTCTCAATAAATCACCAAAAATATTTCTCTCTATTCCCTCAAAATTCATGTCCCTAAGGCCAGCTTACCCAGAATAATTTGAATGACTATTGCAATGGTATCCGGACCCCTGAAGATTTATTAGCTGGCAGTAAAACGCCCACGTCAGACCAAAGGTGTTATGGGCGAATAATCGCACGTTATTGGTAAGGTAACACGCTCACTAGTCGAGAGAGAGAATGGTGTAGATCGTGTTTGGTTTTGATTATTTCCTTATTGGTGCTTGAAACTAGGGGTTCAGTTATAGATGAAAAATGAGGAAATAGGATTTATAAGGACGTGAAATGTCTTACTGGCATATCACTTCAACCGCTGGATATAAATGAGAATGGCGGGTGTTTTGAGGGACTGTCTTATGTCATGTTGACGTTAAAAAGTGCAGATTTGAATAAATGAGTTTTGATTTTGATAATGTAAAATGCCATAATGATAAAACCACAAAACAATGTTGACGATATACTTGACGATGATGTAAACCGTAGTGAGAAACCCTGAATTGGATAAAAATGCTAAACGAAAATAGTCCTGTTTATGGTAAGAGGTAGTTGTTAACCAACCCCATACTACCCGTGGCTAACTCTTGTAACAAACAATTTTAATTATAAAGAAAAGCTTCCTAATTTCTGCAAAATACAGAACATACTATAATCGCCAGTCCATCCACCAAGTGTTCCCACCAAGTTGTTTCGGCCTTTCTTCTCAGAGTAGTCAGATAGGAAACGCCGACCTCATCTAGTTTAAAAAAATATGATTGACATGTAAAAGTGTTTGTACAAACCTACTTACAGAAAATAAATCATTTATCATATTATCATTTATCAAGTGTGAAGATTATGACGAAATTATCTTTGACCATTCGTTACAGACTATGAAACGTCAAATTGTCTCGTCCGTACAACGCAACATTGTAACAGCGTACGCGCCGAACTTTATATTTTACAGTCTTGGGTTCACCCGTAAAATTTTAAATGAATGTATAAAACTGTATTAGAAAGCTGACGGGTACAGGATAACTCAAATTACGTACCGCTGAGTCGCATATCAAAGGTTGCAATCGACAAACAGAATTATTATGGTTTCATCGAGTATGTGTTATAAGCATTTTCTTAGTAATGTGTACAGAGAGGATTAAAAGGTTAAACGTTATTTCAGTATTTATTTACTCATCTTTACATACCAAGAACGCTCCATGCTTGGCGCAGTGATTAAGCGATTGACTACTAGTAGTTGTTCCGGGTCTGGCTGTTTGTGTATGTGACTTTAAATGTTTGTAAACGCACCCACAATACAGGAGAAATTCCTAGTGTGGGGCAAAGTTTAAAAAAAAAAAAGACTGGAACTCCAACATAGTTGGGAAAAGCCTAGGCAAATTGATTGACAATTGATTACTGGCGATACGTAATGCCCTGGATGTGCTCTATAAAGATCGAAAGGCGCGCGTCTGTATTGCGGGGTACGGGACCACTGAGATTCGCCGCGCATGCAAATCCATACAAGAGGCGCTTTTCTACAAGCATCTAGCTTAATTTAAAAGTGTTAGGGTCTGTTCATTTATTACGCAAGACGTTTTAAGGGGGAGGGTGTTCAAACTAGTCTTATTTTTTCTTACGAGTGGGAGCGATCTAGATTGTTCTTACGTAAGATCTCAAAAGTAAGCAAAAAGTCGTTTTTGTTTTTTTTTTTTCTTTGCGATTATGGTAGATACTGACATCTACCATAATTGCAAAGAAAAAATATCCTCAAATTGTCTTACATAATAAATGAACATTAGCTTACGATGAAGTTTATCTGGGGAAAAATACCACCAACATCGATGGGAATGTCTTATTGGCACCTGTAAGTAAGTAAGTACATGTATGAGAATCCACCATCGTTGAGGCAGGTGTCAATAGGTGTCACTAACTCACATTGTCGTCGCTCTGTCTACTACCACGTTTAGGGTTCCGTACCAAAATGGTAAAAAGGAACCCTTATGGTGCGACTCAGTCTGTCTGTCCGACTGTCACAGCTGGGTATCTCAAAACTATTAATGCTATCAACTTGAAATTTGGAATGGTTTTAAATGACGTTTGCCCAACTATTTTGTAAAAAAGAAGGGACTGAAAGGGGGGTCTTAAAAATTCAAAGTGGGCCTACTAGGGCATGTGGGGTATTTATATAAAAGAATGCTGTTTGCACATTCTCAAACATTTTTTCTTTTTTTAGGCTGCATAGTTTTCGAATTTTGATGAAAAATTAAAAAAAATGCCGTTACCCCCTTTATCTCCGAAGTCCGCATAGAGAAAAATCTGAAATCATTCAATGTGATATAAGTTTATGTAAATTTTACAGGAAAAATAAAATGCTGTCTCTAAGCAGCACACTTTCTCAGAAAAAATGGTACGGAACCATATGCGTGAGTCCAACTCGCTCTTGACCGGTTTTTTAATACATAATATTATTATGTGTCAATGCAGAAAGTGAGATGTATAATGTTTTGCCCACTATTTCAAAATATAATACACAAGAGAAATATCACTACATAGTATAAAACAAAGTCACTTCCCTGTCTGTCTGTCCCTATATATGCTTAGATCTTTAAAAGTACGCAACGGATTTTGATGCGGTTTCTTTTTAAAGATAGAGTGATTTAAGAGGAAGGTTTATATGTATAATACATGCATAATATAGTAGAGAAACACTGGTAACTTTAGAGGTTTCTAATGTAATGTCGTAAATAAACACATTTTTTTGCGCTTACATTGTAAACGCTGGCTGAACCCGTCGAGATAGATCAAAATAATGTACTACAGTATTGTACACCTTAAAAAGGTCTACAAAAAAGTCTGCGATGGTATATGTCTATCTCTTAGGGATAGCCCACAATAACCATTTTTATCCTATACTTTTTACGAGAAATAATGGCTCTAAAATTATCAGTGTTTATTATTATTATTGCACCCGTGCGAAGCCGGGGCGGGTCGCTAGTATAATAATAAATGTACGAGCATGGAATAACAAAAAATCAACCATCAATCACCAAGTCTGATCATTTCTAAATAATAGATAATATCAATGCATGGGTCATACAAACTATTTTGCCGCAATAAAACTCGCGTTGTTTGAATCGTCAATATAAACCACGACCTATCGATCGCCAAATATTTCGGCACATAGAAATCGCAGTCCGAAAAAGTACATAAACTTCGTTCATACCTAACCCGAGCCATCCATAACGGCGAAAACAGATTTCATTGATGCAATTTTATTTATTTAAAGCAATAAAAATCGCCGATGGAAGCGCGCGACCGTATTTCGTATGACGTCACAGTCATACGTTATTTCTGCGACAAAAACACGCTTCGTGTCAAATTCATGAGTACGCCGACTAATAAATCGCTATTGAACGCATAAATCTGGACGATCTATGTTAGTTGCGATTTTTTTCCGCGATTTCGTTTTTCGGTTATCCGTCAATAGGGCTATCGGATGCTAAACGTTAGATTGGAGGTCGCTCGTTTGAATAAAATTTGCGTATTTTTGTTTACCTTATCTTTTCTGAGTTAAACAAACAATGTTTTGATTTCTATGTTATTTTGAATTCAGATTAAACAGGTACGTTCTAAATTACGTCAGCTAGATTGTTGAGCTGAAAATGTATAGCAAGGCAAATTGCGGAAAAACAAAAATAAACAAAAATATCCACAAACATTAATTATTCGGTCGCCATTTCCTCCGACCTTACTCAACAAAGCCCATCGTAACGATAAACAAGGAGTCACCAAAAAGCCCAGATTTTACGCTCAAAGTTACACCATTACTAATTTCTTGTTTGTTAACGTTGTTTCAGCCAAAATTTTAAATAAAAATATGAATAATAAAGTCTGGTAAAGTGTGGGACATAACACAAGTTAATTAATCGAGGATAAGACAGTGAAATTTATTTATACGGGACATGGGCCCGAAATTACGGGGCGCCACTTTTTAACCCACGTAAACCAGACAAATAGTCGGTTCTGAGACAAGTAGGGTTGCGGGAACCGGGACAGTACTGTAATGTCGGTACCTAGGAATTTTCCACGAATTTCAGAATGTTGGTTGTGCTGTTTTTCAAAACTCAAACTCAAAGCATTTATTTCAATAAAACTATTTACGGGCACTTTTGAATTGCTAAGGAGACAGTCAGTTAGCCATAAAATTGAAGCCTATTCCAAAACGTAGATCTCTATGGCTAAGAATAGGCAAGAAACTCCAAGGGCAAAATGATGTTAAGCACAAAACCAAGTTACAATGATGGCATTATCATTACATTTATCTGCCGCGTTGCTTTGAATCTGAGCTCACCGTAAAATACCTAACGCAATGAATTATCGGACTTTTAAACGTTGCGCGTCGTCAAAATTCTATTAAAAGCATTAAGAAACAGCACAAAAACAAAGCCTTTGTTCATACAATACCACCACATCCCTTGCAAACAGGATTACAAATTCCCCATCCAATCAATATCGCATAAGACTTTCATGTCCCGGGACAGCAATGTCCCGAAATTCGGGATAGACTCCGGACAACCCTGGATCAGCCGCAAGCGATTTGTCAAGAGCGGGCCGTGAGCCATGATTTTCCAAATAATTTTTCGCTAACCCTTCACGAGCTTTTTACTTCTTCCACTGGTCCTGAATGCGCTTTCAAATTAAGCCGCTTTTTTGTTTTGTGTTCCATTTTGCTACGTCTGTATTGGAATTGTTGATGTTTTATTAAACAATGGAATTTGGATTGGTGATTTTGTTTTTGTAGATTCATTTTGTGAGTTTGGTGTTGGTGACTCTTTATGTGAAATATGGAGGATTATGCAATGGTTTATGTACAGTAAAGACTCATCTAGAATACTACTTTGCTATTAATAAGGCTTATGATTGTAAATGCAGATCTACATAATATATTATTAGAAAGAAAGAAGAAAAGAAAGAAAATAAATTTATTTGACCCAGGTAAAGTAAGGCACAAAATATTCACACAAAAACAGCAAAATACAAAAAAAAAACTTAAAATATTAATCAAATAGTGGAAGTAGTACTCTGTTTTTAAATAGGATTGTGTCTCACGGCTGCAACAGTATTCAATCCTACTTTACTTTAAATGAACTGTACTACTAAAGAAAACGTTGCAAATATGGGTGTGCCAACCTGCCAATAAAAAACACTAACTTTCATAACAGCTTTTCTACAAAGTTCCACAATTTCGCTCCTATCATGTCGACACAACTCAATACAGTGCTCACAGCAGGCACGATTTTAAAAGCGTGACTGCAAACACGATCAAAAAGGAACGAGGCACAAAACTAACCCGGATTCCGATCAGAACTGTGCAACCTACTAATGAGGCCATAAAAATTCACGAAAATCATGAAAACTACGATAAATGCATCGCCGATCCGCATTCACATTGCATGACGGCGCCACCGCCCGATCACTTCAATAAATCATCGCTTACGAATAATTTCCAACGTATTTTTGTCGATTAATTCGCCGATAATTTAAAAATCGCTCAAATTACCACTGGCTTACTATAAACCGGTCTTAAGTTGTGAAATAGCAAATAAATAACTCAATTGGAAGGTTAGGAGTTATGCGGGCGGCTCACGAACTGCAGCGCAGCCAGATTATTCTGTGGCTGGTGCAATTTTAATATAATTAAATGGTTCATCTATACCAATGTTATAAGGAATTTGTATGTAGGAGGTAATCTTTAGAACTACTAGTCCGATTCCGAAAATTCATTCATTAATAGAAAGCTACAGTATTGCTGAGTCTTTTAGAATATATTTTAAGTTTAAACAAGAAATTTTACGCACACAAAAGTCGCGGGCAAAGCTTGTTTATAACGGGAAAATTTAATTTACTTTTGATAGAAGTTACCAATATCTACCAATACTACGATATTTGGGGTCGATGCAATATGTCTTTTTCTTCCACAACTTTACGAGTATTAGTCGTCATCTTGGTAGTCATACCCTTTCTAACCATATCGTCGTTCACACAGTCAATCCATCGACTCTTTGGTCTTCCCCTATTCTTATAGCCATCCGCATTCTTCCTTATAACCCTAATAAATGAAATTTCTAAAATGTTAACCAGCCTTTAAATAACTAATAGAAAAAAAAAAAATGTAAGTCCTATTTAATTAAATCCACCAACAAAACTTGTACCAGCCACCAAACAGAAAAAAAAACAAATGACTCGAGCTGGAATCGGCACCGCTCGCCTGATACTACCAACTTAACAAAGATATTGAACATTAATTGCATTCTAACGTCATGCAATGTGGCCACACACACGGCGTGAATATTTCTGTTGATCGCCGATTGTGATAGTGCTAATGAAGTAATTTTATTTGTAGAACTATGTCGTTTTGATTGGTGGGGTTAATGAATTTATTTTTATGGGAATACCAGCAACGCACGATTTTTACGACATGTCAAAACATGGAGAATTCTTTAATTTATGTATGTTTCATAATAATGTTTTATGCACATAAACGATCCGGAAAAAATTCTCTAAATTATGGCGAAAACCACAACAAATCTGTCGCTTGGATTACAAGAACAACGGTGACACAGACTAACACGAAAAGCGACTTTAATTTATGATATACATAATTATATAGGTTAATAAAGGAAATTGTGTTGGTATTTAGCAAAAAGCCTTATGTTTGAAAGTAGGCTATGAGTGTAGAACATACTCGTAGTAACAAAAGCATTTCATTAAACTGATATCAGCAGTGCTATTCTGTAAAAATCTCACCGTGAGAACTAAGGTGAAGTGAGCGGGAAGTGAGCTGTTATCAGGGATTAACACTAGTGACACTGCTCACTTCAAGCTCACTTCACTTATGATTTCACGGTGAGACTTTTACAGAATCGACCGGCAGATGTTTGACTCGAGTGAACGTTAATTTTTTTTTTCCACTTTTACATGACAATGACATACTGGAATTATTGAACATCGGCTCCTGTCATTTATTTTTTTAATCACTCGGTAGATGAGTGAATGATGCCGAGTGCTGAAATGTTGCATTTCGCTGGATAGGTTCAATAATAAATTCATTTTTCACTTTTGATTCTGTGTTCGAGTGGAAGATGTCGAATGAAAGACGGAAATGATAAACAAGTGAAGCGCGTTAAATCTTAAAACCTTTAACATAATGGTTAGTTGCATACTCTTGTATTTTTATTAACAAAATATTTTTTTGTTTCGGGGAACATAACTTATGGATTGACGAAAAGTCCAGTTTCATCATTTGACATTAAAATGACCGCCACAAGCAGCGACGAATAAGGAAATGTATGGAAGCGGGCTACTTTCCCTAACATTTTATGTCATCTATAATAAACATTACATCATTAGGTAAATATTATTATGAATTAAAGTCGCGTTCGTGTCTGTCTGACCGTATTATTGCTCTATACTAGACACGGATTTTGATGTGGTTTTCACCATCATTTAGCGAATTTATTCCGGCAGGTTTGTGTGTATAAAAATTAATATTAAACTTGCACATACAGTTGCCTCCAAAACTTAGTTGAATTTTTTCTAATTCATTTTTGACACACCACATTATCCAAATGATTACTAGTCTTTTGATCCAAATGTCCGAACTGCTATAACGTTATTCTTGACTAATTCAACTTTTGACTTATCATAAAAAATATATAATCAATACTTCCTTAGGAGTACCTGATTATTATTTTTTTAATTTTAAATCCTAACGTGGTATTAAAGCTGAACTGGACAAATGTCAACTAACTTTTGGAGACTGTACATCGGTAATAAATAAATATCGATGTTTTGTCAAGTCGTAAAAAACGTTTTAAACAGGTAAGGTTTGGTTGGTATAGTATTTAATAAATTGATTAAACAATTCATAGCATGCCTCACCTTCTGACTGAAATACTACACTTCAATAATAATTACTTCAACCAACACTAGCACGGCATTTTCATGAAACCAAAGGAAAAACAAACTATCCGTCAGTTGGCTGTAAAAAGAATCTCGACCGGAAAAAGCCTGATTCGAAAAGTTCATTAGAAGTCGTTTTTTTTCTAATGAAATCTGCTCGACGATTATGGAACTCGCAATGCAAGTTACGGGCAATTTTCGTGTTTGAAACCTTTTCGGTGTTTCTTTTCCGGTTGACTTAGATCATTTTGTTTTTTTTTTTAGGTTTTTCTTTTAGATTTTTGTGTTTTGCTTTTGTTGTTTTTTTGTGGTGAGTTGTGAAGTGTGTGAAGTTGGAAAATTCTATGCGACCTTGACAATTCTAGAAAAGCGAAGTACGAGTATATACGTATGTAAATACTCTACGTTTATATTTCATGTTCCTGAACTGACAAATTTTTTAAAGTTGCATGAGATAAAATCCAAATCATCATCATCATCATCATCTGCCTAGCCTTTTCCCAACTAGGTTGGGGTCGGCTTCCAGTCTAACCGGATGCAACTGAATACCGATACTAAATATAATATTTTACATGGAGCGACTGCCAACTGAGCTCCACAACCCAGTTACTGGGTAATACAATACCCCTTGGTAAGACTGGTTATCAGAATTTCAGGCTTCTGACTACCCGTAACGACTGTCAAAGATCCACGAATGACAGCCAGGACCAAAGGCTTAACGTGCTTTCCGAAGCTTGGAGGGTCTCGGTATGTAAAGATGGTCACCCATCCACAGACCAACCGCGGTAAGCGTAGCTTAACCTGATCGATCGACCTGTGCGGCTATTATTACTTAGCCACGGGCCCTCAAAATCCGAATATATTTTGCATAATAATTATAAGGTTCTCTCTTGTTGTAAGCGTTGTATTGTGACATAGACGTAAGATTTTTTTTTTATTTGGACCACAGATTCAAAAAAACACAAGTTACACTTCGGTATAATCTATGTTTATTAACTTTACAAACGCTACTAGGTATAGAAGGCCGTCTATCCATCACTGCACTTATTAATCCAAGTCAACCATATTTAAAAACCACATACTAAATGCACTTCTTAATAACACCTTTCTCAAACATACTTGACTCTTCAATCTTCAACAAAACGAGCAGTTGAAACTTATTTTAATAATCCCCCATACCCCTTAATTAACACCCCCATTTACCCCATGACATTCCCCTTTTCCCCATAGACTGGACTGAAGCCATCGGTCATAATTCAAAGTAAGCACGTGCTTAAGCAATTACTTAGCAATAAAACCACCTCGTTACTGAAATATGTTATAACTTAATTATGACGTCAGAATGCAAGACTGAATTAACTAGATTTTATGACTTTTTGTTTTGATGTGTGTTTTGAGTTCGGATTTAGATGCATTTGCTGGGTTGCCAATTATGGTGAGAACCGTTAGCTTTGGCTAAAAACTAAGGCTATAATACGATAAATATTTATTATTTAATACGGAGAAGTATTATACAATTCACAATTTAAGATATTTTATAATTTATACAACACAAACAAAAACAACATTTTTATGCTTTATTATCGTAGCATTCCTTTGATAATGCACAACACATCATGAAAGATTAATGACCTGTTTCATATCTCCCTGTAGATTACTTTTGGTTCACTATCCGGTAGATTCTTCCTATCCGGAAATTGAGGATTAAGCCCCTTGGGCTCCAAATAATACTCAACAAAAAACAAACTAGCATCAAGATGAAGTCATAATTTATTTAACAAAAACTTAGCCTAGGTAACATCAGTGTTGTTTCAATAAGGGATGGGTATGGCTTTTACAAATAAGTAAGACCCTTTCAAACCGTCACCTCCTTCTGCGAAGCAGTAATGCTTGCGAAGGAGGAGGCGGAACGCGTGAGGGAGAGGCAATCTTTGCGCCCTCACGCCCCTAGTCGCCACAGGAGACGCCCTGGGCGTCGGGAGTCAAGAGCCGACTCCCGGCCACCGTAGGCGCGGGCTTGCGGACGGTGAGCAATGGGCAGTTCGCCGTCTGATAAGGACCAGGCCCGGGTCGACAGCGCGTCGTGTTCCACGCGCGCCTCAAAGAGAAGTCAGCAGTAACTGACGGGGTCCGCTAGGGCCGATGCTTGCCAGGGTCGCGGGTTGTTCGAAAGAGGTACCGTGGCCCGTGGCACAAGCAACTGAAGGAACACGGGTGGGTTTTAGTCAGTAAAAGTCTGACACACCCTCGAGAAGTTATTTGATAATTTCCCACCAAAAAAAAAAAAAAAAAGACCCTTTCAAACCAGGAAAGTCCCGTATCTTGAAGGTTCATCGTTCATTTATTGAATGGGTTTAATGGTTAATTGTGAGGAGTGTTTGTGAGTGTGTTGCTGTGGGATTAAACTGGTATGTTGGGGTGATCAAGAGACTCGCTCAAAGTAAGAGTCAAATCCACTCTGTCCATTTATTTATTTATTTGGGATCTCCAACAAAACATAAATACAAAATACATGACTCTTAAAAAATGGGCAACACCAGAAGGCCAATTCCCATGATTAAAAACGCTCAAAATCTTATCGCAATCTCATCTCAGTGACAATCTTTGTCAAAAACTTGTCAAAAATGTAGGGCAATCAGAGGTATTTTTGACAGATTGAGACTGAGATCAGACTGTAAACCTTTTTAAAATTACGAGTATTGCCCCTCTGGTATTAAGTAGGTATACTCATTCACTTATAAGACATGCACTAGAAAGTTACCAAGTATGATATCAAAGTTAGAATATTAGTACCTAATAGTAAAAAAAATAAAATAAAGAGAAATTGTTCTATCATAGCTCTAAAATTTTTTTCAGTGCGGAAAAAAATGTTGTCTCAATTGTCCCCAAAAAGCTGGATAATCCACCTTCCTACTTAAATATACACACTCTCCATGTTATTTCTAGCGCACATGACCTTAATATCATAGATGTCCTCAAAATCCACTTTTAAAATATATACCATTACAGCTGCGTCATCCACTAATGTAATTTATCAAATGAAATAGGGGCAGGTACACACTTGGTAGAACAACCTACGTAGCTTGTAAGTATCGCTAAAATAATAGCGTGATAAGTTAATACTTAACCATAACACAAGCTAAGGAATCGAGACCCAGTGATGTTTTGATCTTTTGGGTAAATATGGTATTATTCTATTGCTGGTAACAAATTGCAGAACTAGTCATTAAAATATAGTAAGGCGCCATTAGTCAATCGTCAGATAACTTTTATTTGAGGAATAAATATGATAGTTTGACAGATTTTATTCTTCATAAAATAGTTTTCTATCCGATAATTCAAAAAACAGCTCTAAATTACAGTATAGGTAGTATTAAAATATCACAAATTCATGTAAATCTTTAGTATTCAACGTTTGAAAACAAGCGTAGCACAAGTCTACGAAACACCTACGGCGTAGCATGTTCGTAGCAGCGTAGCCTCAAACCAGCAGCGCGTAGCAACGAAAAAATAAAGCACACAATTTACAAAGCTATGTACAGACGCCAGCACATCAAGCTACCCGAAACTGTCAAATTTTCCAATCAACTTTGTACATAATACTTTAGCAGTAAATTTGAAAATCTATTAAAGAAATTTGACAATTGGAGTAGCTTGATGTGCTGGCGTCTGTACATTAAGCGCTTAAAAATAATACATCTTTAAATTCATTCTTTTAAAAAATTACCGGTCAAGTCAAAAGTTAAAATTAACTTTCCAATTATTACAGTACCTGAATTAAAAAAGTATAATCATTTGTCAAAGAAAGCCCATTAGCTGTAGCAGTCACTTCATTCAAGGTGTAATTACTCAACTTCCCAGTTCCGATTCTGATTTAATTATGAAAAATGTATTTCTACTTTTTACTGTTAAGTTTTTGTTGTAGTGACGTCACGAGAAGACAAATTGTTCTATTTTAATATTTACTTAGAAGCTTTAATTTCAGGAACGTGCGGGATTTCAGTAATATGATAAGATTTATCAGTAATATGGAGTTTCAAACATACTCAAGTGCATGTGTAGGTTACATGCACTTGAGTATGTTTGAAAGTATGTGTATTACTTAAGTTAAAAAAAAAAACATTTGCACACAAGACAAAACATAAAGATAATTGGAAAACTATGGGAAGACCTTTGCCCAGCCGTTGGACAATATAAGTTAATAAATATTTTAAAAAAATAATTTGCACCAAAGCCACCGGAACTACAGACGCCAGCACATCAGGCTACCCGAAACTGTCAAATTTTCCCAATCAACTTTGAACCTTATACTTTAGCAATAAAGTTCAAAATCTATTGAAGAAATTTGACAGTATATAGTTACTTGATGTGCTGGTCTGTACTTATTTTCAGAGAAGTGCCAAATAAGGTAACTAATTGATATTTTTTGCTTTAGTAAGCAAATTTCCCAGACTATTTTTCCACCCAGTTTAATAATTTAAAAACGACCTAATTCACAACCAAAACGATTTATTCAACCAATAAAATAGCTGACCAAAAATTCATTCGTACCAATCAAGTTCGGACGATATCAATTAGAAGGCCGCTTCGTATGCAACGCCTACAGATGTAGACATATATCTTCGATTCGTTGCTAAATACCGATCGAATGGTTCTATGTTGCTAAACTGTGATATATTGGAGAGAATTGACGAATAGATATTGAAATCGATACGTTGTAAGACTGAATCTTAATACTAAATTAGAAGAGAAAGTGTTTCTGTATATATGTGTGTGTGTGTGTGTTTGGAAACCTATTTTGATGAATTTTGGTGTACAGATGATAGCTTGAATTTTTATTAAAGACATAGGCATAAATAAAATATAAAAGAATGCTTAAGAAAAGTTTATTCTATAAACTAGGATATAAGAACCACTTGTACACGTCATATTATTAAAAAAAAAGCTAAATTGTTTCAACATTTTCTATGTGACTTCCCCTGAAAAGAAACGGTGAAATAAAGTCTAGGGCCAAAATCTCTTTTAAAGTCCAGACATAATTTTGGTCAGATCATGTGAAGACGATGTAGATTAGTGCCCGAAAATGTATTTTCAGGGAAGAACCACACAGATTTCAGTGTACCAGTCCAGTCAGTGAAATAAGATATTAAAGATTAGCAGCAGTCAAGAAAATTGAATTCCGTGCTCAGTACAAAAATCAATTGTGTAACATAAAATGTAAGACTGCTTTGATGTACAAAAGCATTTTCGGGATTGCTCCTAGAATATAATAATAACATTCCTAATTCCATAAGGATAATGGCATTGTCAAAATTTAAAATCATACTGCAGAAACTTCTTCTTGAGAAATGCTACTATACAATAGACGAATTTTTAAACGATAAAGAGTTTTAATAAAATTATTAATGCTGTATTTATAATTTTGGTTTTTTTTTTTGTGAATAGTAGAATGTTTCTTTTTGTTAGTGACATTTTTTTTAGCATATTTAAATTGCATATTACCATATTTAAATGTCAAAACATAGCGTAATACTATTTTATATGTATGACATATTGTATACCTATGTTTCACAAATAAACTTTATGATTATGATTATGAAAAAAAAAATTATATGATATATTCTGTTGGCATATTTCTCTAAACTAACAACAAGTAGAAAAGTACATATATTAATTACATAAACCGTACCAATTGTTGTTATATAATTCTGACCCATCGGTGTATAACATTCGGGTTGCTAACCACGGGAAACATACCAGACTTTCCATCAATAAATTGCGGGCACTGACTTTTCAATGACATTACAAACGCGTTGCTACTGAAATCCCTGTATAACCCCCCCCCCCCCTCCATGTGTAAATATTTGTATGACCTACATGTATTTGTTCCGAGTCTGGGTGTTTTTCTATCTATAATATGTATGTATTTACAAAAAAAAAATTGTATATAAGTAGTTTATCAGCCATCTTGTTACCATAACACAAGCATTAGGTTGCTTAGCTTGGGACAAATGGTGCTGTGTGAAATGTCCAGGGATTTATTTATTTTATTATTCAATATCGAAAAAATAACAAAAAAATAAGCTTTTATAAACATCCCTACCTCTGCAGATACTCTCTTGTTTTGATACTGTTATTAAAGTTTATTAGGCCCTCGAACAGACAAATTAATGTTAACACACATTTTATGAATCATTATACCTATTTTATTAATCCTGTTACAGCACAGTGGTACTTTTATGACATGTCTTTATTATGGCAACATAATTTTTATATTGTTACAGCTAATGGTTTGCTTATTTTTGGTATCTTATTTTTGGTATGTTTCTTGATAGAGATCGCCCATTGTAACATTGTATTTTTGCCCATTGTATAATTGTCTTTTGCTATGGTGTATAGTCACGAGCATAAATGTTTAAAGGGACAGCTCAACAATAATAATATCTGAAGGCGGATTCTCGTAACTACTTAAAAAAAAAACGTTCACATTCAAGTCGCAATCTCATAACAGCGACAATCAATGTCAAAATTTTGTCAAAAAGGTTTGAAACTTGATTGTATTTTTGACAGATTCAGATTAAGGTTAGAATGCAAACGTTCTTAAAAATACGGGAACTGCCCCTCTGATTTCATGGTTGATCCATTAATATCTGTTGTCAGGATGAGACGACTGTATGTCTTTTTTTTATTTTTTTATTATCACCTAGTGGGTGATAATAAAAAAATGCTGTATTTACCTATAACTGTTTGTTACATTTATTTCTTTATTTCCGGCTGCCTACTATAATTTCTGTAGTGTATATGAACGTTGGTAAATCTAAATAAATAAAGATAACTGCAAGTTTATACATACTCATTATTTTTTTTATCTGACACAATTTTTTATTTTTTTATTTATTTAAGTATGCATTCACACGTCACGTTCCAGTATAAAACTGATATACATCCGTTACCTCACAAATCTGGTCCAGTTGAAAACCAGCGTCAGGCAGCAGTTGTCTGACATTTTTGCTGAACTGGGCCTTTTTGGCGCAGCCGTGAGGCACACCTTCCAGTTTAATTTCTTACATCGGACTTTACGCTTTGTTATTTGATTTTTATTTGTTTTTATCTGATGTATGTCTCAGGTGTACTGTGTGTCTTACAGTCTGTGCTAAATAAATGTATTTTCTTTCTTTCTTTCTTTTCAAGTACGTGACATTGAAGGAACAATAAAACTCTAACGAAAATAGCGTCGCCAAAATAGAGGATGATGCGGTTTCAAAAAGACGTGTCACCAATGATAACCATGAATTCTAATATAATATTATTGCCGAGTTGTCCACAGTCATACAGGTACAGGATAGCAGAGATATCGAGAAAAGAAGTACTCTAAACAGCGCGATGACAAATTTTACATAATGAGAAAAGCACTTCTGTTTTTAATACTGTTTAAACGTCGATATAAAAAGTTTAGAGGCAGCATCCCAAGCGCATCTCTTTACTGCTTTCTGGTCTTTTAAGACTCATTATATTGCAGTAGAAGTATCAAATACTCGTTAACGTAATTAAAATTCTTTGAAACGAAGTTGCTGATTATGAATGATATTACCACCTACTTACTTACTTGTTCCAAATATTTTTCCAATTATGTTTTTCGTAAATTATTTAAATTTTTTATTGAACACGGACCACGGACCTGTCTTGAAAGCTTTCGTTTCCCAAGAAACCGGTAAACAGTCACGCAATAACAGATGTTCAAATACAGAGCGTTTTTTTGCACCTTAATTTCAAATTCTGGTGAACATGTCAGATTTTCATGACGACCGTTATAATATAAAATAAATTACTTTCCTAGGAAATCAAAGCATACGACAGTAAAACATTAAACAATATCATCAACTCCCAACCAACCTTGTACTACTCGACTATTATCTAATTTGCTTTTTCTTTTAAACCAGAATAAACTTCCAGCAATGATGCTGGAGGGTGCACAAAACTTTTGCAAGACTGTGTAGAAAAGTACCCAAGTCCTGCAAGAGGGTGTACAAAAGTACCCCAGTCGCAGTACAGTATCCCAAATCAATTAGCGGAGCCGCGTCGCAATTTAATTGCAACGACCTAAGTGTAACGCGCGCCGCGAATATCAATAGGTTAGAATTGAATTAGGTTTTATTGGAGTTGTGCTAAGTTTGGCGTAGGAATAGCAGACTGTGCTGTACTGTGTGTTGGTTTAAGGGTTTGGGGTTTTTATAAACTAATTTTATCGTTGACAGCAACAATAAACTGTCTAAAAAAAAAAACAATCACTTCAATCAAATAAGCGTTTTTTTATTTGATTTTTACTATAGTATATCTTCATTTCATGTATCTACATATTATTGTGTTCAAAAAAGAAAAATGGTTATTCAAATTTGTGTAAATTCACAGATTTCGAACATTTGAAGTCTAAAAATTAATTCACGATATTTTTAAATAAGGGCCAATTTTGCCTCTTTTACCAAGAAATAATACAAACGCCAATTTTACGACTCAGAAAAAAATTACTGGAAAAATGCGCACTAAGGCAATGAAAATTCAAATGTAATTAGTAACAATTAATTCGAGATTTATCCACAACTTAAACAACAGTTAAACTAATATCTAATTTTGTTTCGTTTACGTTCATACTGGTCATATACGCACGCAGAATATCACCAATAAGGCCTCTGCCTCGAATCTTGCGGCCAGCGGGGCGGCGGCGGCGGCGGCGCGGGAGCGGCAGGATCTTTTGCGTACATTTAAATGGACCGGTTCTCGAAAACAGCGGTGCGGGAGCGGCGTTGGAGCGGGCAACGAGCGGTGAACTCCAGTCAAGCGGTGACCGCCCGCGCGTCTGCTTTGCAGTGTTGTGCAATGCTGGAGATATATCTCTGTATCGTTTTGGATTAATTCCAGACTCTAAATCGCCCTTGATAGCTTCAAGAATATAGTCAAATGTTTCTACACTCATTCTGGTGTAGTCGTAGAATTTTTCGGGACATTGTCTCTGTTCTTCGTAATTTCTATAAAACTCCCCTTTTATTTTCCTTGCCCTATAGTAGGTATTCACTTCTTCTTTTGCTCACAATAAATCGAGCGTTAGGAATAAATTGGAATCGAAAAGGTGTTTTCGCCGTTGGTCAGACATTTCGTTCGCGAATAAAAACAAATATCTCGACGACACAACCACGAACACAACACTACGCCGCTATAGTGCCGCGCGCTCTGCCCGCTGGTTCCGAGAACGGGGCTGCGTTGCCCGCGCCGCTCCCGCACCGCCGCCGCCGCCGCCCCGCTGCCCGCAAAATTCGAGGCAGCGGCCTAAGGCGATTTCTTCCTAATATTATTACCTATAATCTGTATCAAGTAAATTGACGACACACCCTCTAAAAAACCTCTGATGGAGGTTTTTTAGAGGGTGTGTCGTCAATTACCAATCTCCAGTCGAAACCCTCACCTATTAGGACGCACTAGAACTAATTTATGGTCACCCGACATCGCAATCAGATCGCCATGAATTGCGGCGACGGACGAGACCTCTGTCCCGCGCCAAATATATCAGTATCCCTTTGAAATGAAACGTGAGACCACAATTAATGAGAGTTTGGTGATGTATTGAGGAGACTGATTGGTTTTTGATTAGATATATTAAATATTTAACGTTTCTACCAAAAGCTGTTGTTGTAATTAAGGTAACATAGGGATTTAGAGCTGCGGGGTAGCTTGGCCTAGTTTGCACATGGTGTTGAATAGTCAACATGAAAGGTATTGCCATTGTAAGTGTGTTACGCAATAACCCCGCAGCACTTCATTCGATGTCGAGCAGACGAACAATTTATACATATTTATTTTAAAAATGTATGAGCAAAATCCTTCGTATTGTATTTGAAAGTGCATGCATTTGGGGTGCTGGTTTTTGTTTAGAGTCATGAAGCATATAATGCTTGAGAATGACAAGCAAAAGATCGTGAGATCACACCCTGCCTATTACAATTAAACTGTATTCTGGTAGAAATTCATGTGCTTTGGAATCATCGATACAATAAATTGTGTGATTTGATATAAAAATGAAAATAATGTTTGATAATAACAAGTCACAACACACGTCTACGTAACGCAATCAACATCTCCAAATCTCTTAAAATTTTAACCCCCAAACACAAACGCTGAGCGAATCAATTCTATACGGACTGAGCTCAAACACTATCGCTAATAGAAACCAATCTAGCGCTCGCTTAGCAAACGAATAGCTACATAAATCAAGCTAGTCAAATAAGCCGAGCGAATCTAGGGCTGTGATGTAGCCAAACAGCGCCAGTCAGCTCCTAGCCTCAATGACCCTACAAATTATAGGCTCGGCTAGTGTTGTTCCGTGTTTGCGGAGATCCCGGGATCTGTGCGACCCCGCAATACTTAATTGTAACATTATTTATTGGTAGCGGGTAAATAGGACAGCTATTTGTGTTCAGATATAGATAAAAGATGGAAAATTATTTATATTTAACATTAATAAATATGAACAGATAAAAATATCCGTTCACACAGAAAAAGAATAGTTGTAATAGTATTTATTGGTAGTGCGTAAAAAGAACAGCTATACAACATGTAACGTTAAATGCGCAAAACCTCAGACACCCCAACTGATTTTTAATTCAATTGACCTATTTCAGAAAGAAAATAAGTCATTAAAAAAAAGTGTAAAGGTTTTATGTGCTGTTTTAGTTTTACTGGTCATTCTGATCGTTTCTTGCGTCTGCGACGACGCTTTACCGAGGGAGGAGTCGTCACCGGGCTGATGCGCCGCGCTGACATTGGCTTGCTTGACCTATTAATAAATAGACACGGCAACGTTTTTAATGAAGATTTTTTTTTAATGTGACCTATATTAAAAAGTGGTTCAGTTAATTTTGCTCGTTATTCTGAGCAAAGTATTTTCAGGTTTTGCGCATTTAACGTTACTCGTTGTATATGTTTAAAATTAGATACAAGATGGAAACTTTTTTATATTTAACATTATTAAATAGAAATATATACACATGAAAATATCCGTTCTTCAGACAAAATAAACAACAGTAAAAGCGTTCTGAAACACGTGTAAATACAATATTATGATGAGATCTACCAAATTGCCGGTTTTAATATTCATATTTTTATTGTCAATTATCTGAATACACAGAACGGTACAATAAAATAAAGCTTCATAAAATGTATTCGAGATACTTCTACGTGAACAAATCTCCAATAGAAACGATCCGGAAATACAGTTTCAACACTACTTATAAGTCTTGAAAATACGTATCTAATAACATAAATTCTATCATAACGTCGGGTGGTATTAAAAGTCAGTTTGATCTGGGATCCCGCACTAATCCCGGGAAATATCCGCTTAGCCCAACCGTCGGGAATCGAGTGTTTGTCGAATACTGAACAGCGTCCCCGTGAACGACAACATTTTGTTTCAGTGCGTGTAGACTAGCTTTATTGACTACGGAGTGCTGACTCCGCTTAATATGGATACGGACAAAGGGTATTTTCTAAGGGTGGCAAGTTAACGGTTTATGTGAACATGGTATTGACGTGGGGAGAGCGAAATGAAGCCATATCTGACGACAGACAGATGATATCGTGTCTATTATTGTTTTAGACATGTTATTCTTCGAAAAGAGTTGAACTAGATCCGAATTTAATGTTTCATTTGTATTGAAAATAAACATAAGTCCTATCTACCACTTTTCTACATAAAATACAGATGCCAGCACATCAAGCTACTACAATCTGTCAAATTTCTTTAATAGATTCTCAACTGTATAGCTAAAGCATTAGGTTCAAGATTGACTGGGAAAATTTGACAGTTTCGGGTAGCTTGATGTGTTTTTTCCCACAAGAAAAAAAACGCTATATTGTAAGTGTCGATAACGGCAGCTAAAATATAATATTACTATTTTCTGCCCGCGAATTGGCGGCGTGAAATTTTTTGTTCCCAACCCACCCCGTAGCATCGCATCGCCTGCCCGCGCTATTACTTCGTTTTCACGAAACGTTCTTTTTGACTTTTTTCTATTTGTTCGGTTCCTAAGCGTCCTAGCGTAATGTTAAATAGCCTTCCTCAAGAATTAAGGCTTCCTCCAGACTATCGAATGCAAAGACAACAGTATGTAAAATCCGACTGGTAGTGGTGTAGTGTAGAGATTAGCGCGTTCAAACAAACAAACAAACTCTTCAGCTTTATTACAGTATACAGGATTACTTGTAATTCGACGTATATCCGTCAGGATCTGATAGGGGGCCAGAATGCAACAAATTGAACCCTCTATATGTATGGCTGAAATTCAATAGCGTTCGAGTTATTTGACACATTTTAGAAGCGTAAAATGAAAATATTGGTAAGATATAATTCTTAAATCGCTCAACATTATAATTACTTTGTTGAATTAAATACTTTTGGTTAGGTTAATAGCTTAATTGAAATACCTGCTACAATATAATTTTTTTAATGGTACCCATTACATATGTCCCCGGGCCCGGCCCAGCCCGTGGCTAAATAATAACAGCCGCACAGGTCGGTCGATCAGGTTAAGCTACACTTACCGCGGTTGGTCTGTGGATGGGTGATCATCTTTACATACCGAGACCCCTCCGTGCCTCGGAAAGTACGTTAAACCGTTGGTCCCGGCTGTCATTCGTGGATCTTTGACAGTCGTTACGGGTAGTCAGAAGCCCGAAAATCTGACAACCAGACATACCTAGGAGTATCGTATTACCCAGTAACTGGGTTGTGGAGATCAGATAGGCGTTCCATGTAAAATACTGATATTCAGATGCATCCGGTTAGACTGGAAGCCGACCCCAACATAGATGGGAAAAGGCTAGGCAGATGATGATGATGACCAATTAAATAAGTAGTTTTTTTTTTAAACCCTTAAAATTCAAGTTTCTCGAAAACTATTTAATTTCGGCCATACATATGGGGGTTCAATTTGTTGCATTTTGGCTCTCATACTCGTATCAGCTCCTGACGGATACACGTCAAATTACAAATAACCTGTTGATAGATAATAAACGACCAGGTAGATATGTAGCTGCGACTTCATTTGCGCTTACATGTATATATATACTGATGAACATTTCACAACATCACACTTGTTTTCCACCAAAAGGATAGGCAGAGGTGTCCCTCTCCTCATCACCTACACTTTGTCAGCTACATTTAAATCCCATGAAATTGTGGGCACCCATTGCCATCAACTAAACTCCGTGTTTCATCATCTGCCTAGCCTTTTCCCAACTATGTTGGGGTCGGCTTCCAGTCTAACCGGATGCAGCTGAATACCAGTATTTCACATGGAGCGACTGCCTATCTGACCTCCACAACCCAGGTACTGGGTAACACGATACGTCTAGGTAAGACTGGTTGTCAGATTTTCGGGCCTCTGACTACCCGTAACAACTGTCAAAGATCTACGAATGACAGTCGGGACCAACGGCTTAACGTGCTTTCCGAGGCACGGAGGGGTCTCGGTATGTAAAGATGGTCACCCATCCACAGACCAACCGCGGCAAGCGTAGCTTAACCTGATCGATCGACCTGTGCGGCTGTTATTATTTAGCCACGGGCCCCTCTAACCAAACTCCGTGTTTGTGCTATAATAAAAATATTCCGTTCATTCACTAAAAACTTCAACAGTCAATATTTTCATGTTAACAACTATACGAGCTACGCTGTACGTTGACCTTTGAGTAGCTTGTACGTCATAGTCATTGTATGCACATCGATATTGGTTAGATATGCATTTCCTCAACTTAGCATGTAATTGTGTTATTATAATTTAGTAGCAATAAATCCATCAAGGGAATCACTCGTCTAGTCATTTACATAACACAACAGACTTTACGAGTCTACATAACAAGTACATAATCTTTACTGTTGGGCATCATACACCAAGATTTGGTCCTTCCAGTCGGATGTGAATCATACCCCAACAGACACGATCAATACAGACACGACTCTGTAACAATATTCTGACAAATAAATGGACTAAATGGACTATGACTTACTTGAAACACATTCCTCTTAATTGACTTAAAACTTTCGGAATGATGATCATCGTATCCAAGTCCTCTCGACATGTAAATTTAAATTTTAATTGACAGATCCGATATCGTTCCGTGGATTGGAAGTGTGTCAAAATTATAAAAGCAAATGGTGTCGACGTTGCAGTCGGCGAGAAATCGATCCGGTCTCAATTAAAAAATACCGACTGACTAATGCAACTGGGGGATTTATTCCGTGAGTCTATGTGCTTACGTTGATAGATTCTTGAAAGGAATCCGTTTGTTGGATTTGAAAGGATTTAAACGAGATGTGAGGAAGAAGTTTATGATCATGTTCAAGTGTTGTCAGATTAGAAGTCTGAAAGTGGCACTGATAGCTGAAATATTGTGTGGAAATCGGTTGTCATAGTATGGGCATATGATACGGAGGAATGAGAAAAATGTTGTGAGGAAAGTTTTGAGCGTGAATGTCGATAGCTATAAGCGTAGGGGAAGACCAAAGAAACGATGTATTGACTGTGTGAATGATGATACGGTTAGAAAGGGGGTAGCTACCGAGATGACGACTAATAAAGAAGTATGGAAGAAAAAGGCATGTTGCGCAGGCCCCATCACCCCAAATAAATTGGAGTAAGGCCAGGCTAGTGATCATAAGAAAGAAAGAAAGAAAGAAAATGCGTTTATTGGCATTACATCAAAATAAATACACATTAAAACTATAAAACAGTAAACAAATGATGATGATTCAGGTGTGGTCAGAGGTGTTTCTTGTTGTTGGAAACATTGTCAGTAGAAGTAGCTGTATATAGCACTTATATTCATTATATTGAATTTACTTATTGGCTAGTTGGCTATATCGTAATTTGAATAAAGTATCGCAGTTGGTGATGCTTTACAAAGGAAAACAAAATGTTGAATTAGCTTTGAATTAGTGTTAGTTGAGATGATAAACTTGTTTTCTTTAACTCTATTTTGCGAATGGAACCTTCTGAAAATTTTTAACCAGGAAGTACTCAATATAATCAAATTGCGCCCGTTAGTGTTTACTACACGAGTTTTTTTAAGTTTTGTTAAGATCCCTAAAGTTTAGTGCTAACGTTTAGTGGACGAACATTTAGGTATTATATATTAGGAAATCTATTCTGAATTAATTATTAAATGATAAATGATTTATTTTCTGTAAGTAGGTTTGTACAAACACTTTGATATGTCAGTCATATTTTTTTGAAACTAGATGAGGTCGGCGTTTCCTATCTGACTACTCTGCGAAAGTAGGCCGAAACAAACTCAGAGGTCAGTCTCTTTTAAAGTTCAGACATAATCGTTGTCAGATCATTCATTCATCAGATTGATAGATGTAGTTGGCAGATAAATCATAATATTAGTCACAATTTTGGACCTAGTCGGGCCCACCATAGATCAAGTAGGAGAGAGGAGGAAGAACAGTGGGTGTTTAAAGAGAAAAAAAATATTATTAGTTGTGTAGTTAGTAAGTTATGCTATTTTATTAATACAGAATATCATTTAAGAATTATAATTATCTTTTATAAATTATATACATTTATTTATTTAGTGACATTGTACAAACCTTTTATTTTTTAAATTAATCATTATTGTTTTATTTACGTATCATTATTTTAATTTAATACGTAATTAATATTTATTATCCCTTAGGTAAGTTACACGACCATCCCACGCGTTTTAGATCTAAGATTATAAATGAGGGGAAGACTGAAGACTGCAATCAACAAAACAAATAATGTAAAATAATATAATTAGTCAATGTTCAATGTTTCAATGTTTAAGTCGATGAGGGCATTCTCTTTACTACCGAGATTTTAGCTAGAGTTTTTGTTCTTTTGTTGTTTTTGTTTTCTTTTATTATTGTCGTTCTTTTTTTTTAGTAACGTGAATGCTGTGTTTTTTCTTCTCTTTTGTTGTGAATGCTGTGCACGTCTGTGATTGACGTAAACACTAGTCCATGTCTCTGTTCTCTGTTATTTGTAAATGTTTGTGTTTGTGTTGTTGATGTGCCTTATTAAATAAATAAATAACATTTATTTAATTTGTTAACAGAAGATAATTTAAGATAATTAAATCTATTAACCATTAATTAAATTCTCAATGTAACCTATAAATTAAACGAGAAAAATTCTTACTTAAGTTCTTTACTCTTACTCATCCTTCAGTGCGATTCTGTAACCATCTCATCGTGAAAACTTGGGTGAAGTGAGCGTGGAGTGAGCTGTCAGTGTCATCCCACAGATGCTAAGGATTGACCAAGCATACATTTATAATCATAATCGAGATTTTAATACTGTTTTTTATGCTAATTCTATTGATCATTTTATATAATTTCAAAGCTAGTATTTTAATTGCCAAACCATTACTATTATTGGGGTTTTAGTATAGGAAAAAAAAAGCAAAATTGATATTTTGACTAAGTTTCTGTTTTGCTATTTTATTTTAAAATCCCACAAAATTGTTATGTTTTGGCAACCAAAACACTAGTTTTGAAATTATATAATATAAACAATATAATGAGTATAAAAATATTATTAAAATCTCAGTTATGATTGTAAATTTTTGCTTAGTCAATCCCTAACATTAGTTGGGTGACACTGACAGCACACTCAACGCAAGTTTTCACGGTGAGATTTTTACAGAATCGACATGCTTCATCACATTCACAAACACCAAATCGTCGTTGCTTTAAAATCACCCATATGTATAAAGTAACCTTTGTCACATAGGAGATTTTAAATTTGCAACGACGCAATAATCTTCATCAACACTTAATTTGAATATGACGTATCAAATTATTGACGGCAAACCTATCAGGTTCCAAAAGTTTAGTACTAACGAGCATTCAGGCAGATAAGGAAATCTGAATTACTGCTAGCCCGCCTCATCTCACTGCTGAGCAAAAGACCTCTTCCCATGACCTCCAGGAAAGCTAGGAGTAAGTTGTTAAAATTAAATAAAAACGCAAAGTAATTAAATCTACATGAAATCAGAAACCTCTAACCCAAGTTGACATTCTTTGTCAAATTCCTAGTCTTCAAATAAGCTTCATCGACACTTAATTTACGACCTCATCCCATCCAGAACAGATACATAAAGTGGCTCCACACTACATCCACTAAAGCGCCAATTACTCAGTAAAATCGCCAGACTTACTTCAAATAAATGGCGGCAAACCTTTCAGAATCGCTAGAACTTCACACACTACCCATTCGGTTCGACACTCATCCGTCAGCGCTAATTCGAGTCTTCTATCTCGATCAAACTAATCGCATCGATAAATACTGTGCCAGTATCGATTCGCGAATCGAGTGATTTAATCGAGAATTACACCGGTCATGTTAATTGGCGCTGGCTATTCGTTTGAATGTAATTTACGCGTGTTTCGGCTCGTGTTGGCTAATGATGTGGCACTAATTAGGGATAAAATGAGTTAGGTCGATTGGGTATCGATTTGAGGTGCGAGGATTTTGGTTTTGATATGCTTCCGTTTATTCGTTCTTATTATAATAATATAATAATATTCCACAACTAAGCAGAGCTTGTGCTATGAGTACTAGACCACTGATAAACATACATATATATTTCTAAATACATACATATTATAGATAAATTACACCCAGACAAAGAAAAAATGATCGTGCTCATCACACAAACATTTGTCCAAGGTGGGAATCGAACCCACGACCTTGCTCATAGCAGTCAGGGACACTGACCACTAGACCAATAGGCCTGTCAAAACTGTCGTAACTGTTGGTCTTGACGAGAGAAATTTTCGTTGTTGGCACAGAAAAAACTTAGTACGTTGGTACTGAGATTCTTCTGTGGTTTTATTTTGAACTAATCGTGGTGAACTTAGTGAGTAAACGCTAATGCAGACGAGGGTGGCGCCGCAATGCAAGGCAAAAATCCTCCTTCATCACTTTCGTACATTTTTTGTACATAAACGCGTTGCGTTGCGGCCCGTAGTGGCGGTAACGTGCGCTTGGCGTAATTGAATGTGACTTTTTCAATTTTATACCATTTTCTTTCAGAATCTTAGAGCTATACTGAACATTGCAACATTTCGACCTATTCTGTTTTCAACCTCAGAACTTTACAAACGCTGTAGGGTCCTCAACATAAGGCAACATTTCATTCTGCAAACCATTCTTCTGCGACACTTAAAAACCCCTCTTATTACTATTACCAAACGACGTAACACACCAAGAGATTTTTCTACTTTCTTGGCCCTTGTTTGTGCAATAAAATTAACTCGATCTCATGTATCTATAATTTACCACACAGCAATTATGCAAAATCGCCCTCCGTGCATTCCTCCTGAATAAAATCTACGACGAGACTGAAAAATACTTATTGACACTTACATGAAAGTAACCCTATGTCCCATTATTTAAATGCACACACACTCATTGACACCCACTCACACACTCATTCATACACACACATGTACTCACTCGACTCACCGCACCAACTCTCCTCACTCTTATTTGTTTTATTCAATTTTCGTTTTAAGATTTTTACTTTTGTGTTTTGTTTTTTATAAAAGCTTTTTGGCTCCAAAAGTAATATACGAGTACATGATTATTGTGATACTCAAATAGGGAGTTGAAACTGACTCTCCTAAATACAGATTACTCAGTAATCTAGCTAGGAGAGCAGTGATTCACCCAACATTTCGTTGTACCTACACCATATAATTAATAACGCATACTTTCTAGGTCCCTCATGTACTACAAACCTTTATGTACCTTAATAAAATGTTTTATTATTATTATTATTAAGTTAATCCGCAAAAAATGGTTTCTCATTCTTTCTCTGTATGAATCCACAAACACTTTGTCGTGTAGTGGGACTTTCCCCAATAGTTCTAGACTCTAGTAGACTCTAGATCCATCCGTCTTGCTACTGTAAATGTCGCGCTTTCTAGTGAGTTGTTAGGCAATTAAGTTTATGTCTATTTAAGTACTTTATGTGTTTCTTACGCCGGCACTTGCTGCCGTGCGGTTAAGAATTTAGTTCTGTAACTGTTCCCATGGGGGACGTAACTTAAGAAGTCAAGGACGCATTTAACAAAGTAATCAAATATAGTATAAAGTATAGTTCAACCAAACGTCAAAACTTTGACTTTAATTAGTTAAATATATACATACATTAACTCGCGCCTTCTTCCCATGGGGGTAGGCAGAAACTACAGAACGCAACCGGTTGCGAGTACGACGCACCTAACCTCTGTGAAGAACATCACCTTAATGGTCACTATATGCCTTTCTGACGTGTCCCCTACCGGCACAATTGTATTCAAAGAGCAATATAGTCAATCTAAAGACAGTCGTGACTGAGGTCTGCGCGCGATCGAAAAATATTGGTATTTTATACCAAACAAAAGCAAATGTATCACAGTTAGTTCTCAGTTTCGTTTTTCATATTTATATTACAATTCTACCAAAAAGTTCCGAAAATGTTTACGCTTGCAACATTTAACAAACTTAGTTAATAAATAAACACCCAACTACTGCCGGTCGGTAAATTCATTCGTACTATAAAAGTGATACGGCCCAAGATTTATAACAAACATTCTTTACAAAGCCGTTTAGGTCACAAACTTAGCGAAAACTTTTTTTTATTTTCCAACCGCGAAAAATTCCCGAATGGCGCGAGTTTTTAATAAATCATCGTAACCGACGCCATCTTTGAATTTCTATAAAAAAGTTTTCGCCTCAGAAACGTAAAATTGCTCAAGTTTTTGTACAATTACAACAACTTAACAAGTATGTATTATATAGATGTAAGTATTTTGAATTGGTTTTGGGTTTTATTAGTGGTTATAATCGCGTGCGTTCAAAAATTTTGGGTAACTTTAAAGAGTATAACAGAATTCTTAATTTATTTTCACGTTGCTTTAGTATTATTGTTAAGGTTTCTTTTTATTTGGGCTAAGTTAACTTTCCAACCATTTCTAGTAAAATACCACTAGAAAAATACGATAACCTGCCTACTTACCTGCTTTAAAATTAAATAATACTGTATTTCAAGTTTTTAACGAGAACTTTTTATTGAAGTAGTAAAATATATTTTTCATAAAAATCTGCAGGTAATCAGACACCGGTGCACATAAAAGCAATAATAAAATATTTCTTTATTTACCAACATATCTTGAAAACACTTGTTTTCAAGATATACAGCGTGTAACGGAAGGGGGGTATCAACCCTGAAGGAGGTGAATGTGCTCATGAAACTCAACAACTTTCCCCGAAGAACATAGGTCGAAATATGAAAAAAAAATTTGGCCCTCCCTTACAAAACTGACTACCAGCTGATTGATTTACTATGGGAGGGCCAAATTTTTTTTTCATATTTCGACCTATGTTCTTTGGGGAAAGTTGTTGAGTTTTATGAGCACATTCACCTCCTTCAGGATTGATACCCCCTTTCCGTTACACGTTGTATTGGTGAAAACACTTGTTTTCAAGATATATTGGTGAAAACACTTGTTTTCAAGATATATTGGTGAAAACACTTGTTTTCAAGATATATTGGAACAACTACTTGTAGGTCATGCAAATATTTGTTCCGTGGAATAAAACCCGCGATACGCAGCGCAGCAGCTAATCGCTTAACCACTGCGCCAACCGTGCCGTTATATAATATGAGCTATCATTTAACATTTTAATTATTGAGGATGGAGCGCGTAAACTGTTTTTATGGCGAGTGTTGACGTTGTGCGTATCTTCTACTTTAGTGAACTTGTCGATATTTTTAAAACGTAAAACATATTATTATATTGATATTTTTAAAGTAATTAATGGATTTCAATACAAAAAATTAAAGTCACACGACACTATTGTTAAGTGAACATATTTCTGCACACTTGGCTGCAATCCACGTCCCATTTCTGTGTGAAAAGCTCGCCACGCAATATTCAACCTTCTGCCAATTATCCTACGTAGTTATTAATTCCCAAATAAAAACTATTAAGTATCGTGACGATGGCCGTTATTGGATGTTTCTCATGCCCAACTTTATTGCACTCGTAAAAGTCGTAACATTTATTTACGACAATACTTTACCGTTGTGTGTTCGTGGTACGGGAGTATAACTCTCCGCTTCGGAATAATCAGTGTAGTTTTTAGTTTCGATTGGTTGTTTGAGCAGTTTTCAATTTAATAATTCATTAGGTAGGTGTTAGTTTTTGACCTTGATTTCGGCTTGCTGAACTTTTGGTAACATTTTTCTTTCTTTTTGTGTAAAGGTAATATGGGAAGACAAAGCTTTACGTACAATGGCCCGATAGCAAGTGGTTGCCGCTGTCTACAAGCACCTGTAAAGATAACGCGTTTCACCGATGCCTCGACTTTGTCTACACGTAAACAAAACGAAAAAACCGGCCAAGCGCGAGTCGGATTCACGCACGAAGGGAACCCTTCGTGCCATTATCTATAAAAACGGCAAAAAATCATGTCTGTTGTATGGAACCCCCTTTAAATATTTATTCTGTTTTTTAGTATTTGTTGTTATAGCGACAGCAGAAATACATCATCTGTGAAAATTTCAACTGTCTAACTATCACGGTTCATGAGATACAGCCTGGTGACAGACCTTCGGACGGACGGACGGACAGCGGAGCGAGAGTAATAGGGTTCCGTTTGTCTCTTTTGGTACGGAACCCTAAAAAGACAATTCTCAAGACAAAGTCGAGGCGTCGCGTCGTTGAAACGCGTTATCTTTACAGGTTCAATCTCATATGCGAAAATTGAGCTAAATTAGCTCCGGTTTTGCCGTTACTACCGGAGCTAATTCAGCCCGAAGAATTACCAAACTTAAGTTGCAATGGGCAGGCATTGCTCGCAAAACAGATGGTCGAGGGGGCTGAAAGGTTCTGCTAGAAGACGTAGCGTTGGGAGGACTTCGCTAGGAATTTCTGCGGCTCTCACCAGATGATGCCTAATGCCTTTTGCCTGTGACTGCAGTACTCCGATGGTTGCGAGAAGCAATTTACGACACTTAGGGGAGGCCTAAGTCCAGTATTGCACGTCTTTCGACTGAAATGATGATACAAATAATTATTCCGTGCGAGCATTGAAGCCCAAAGGCACCATTCCCGTGTTTTTTTACAACGGTCGCATTTTTTTCTCAGTCTCAATCTGTCAAAAATACATACCTTAAATTTTCCTACGTTTTTGACAAGTCTTTGACATTGATTATCAGTGAAATGAGATTAGGTCTAGATGTTGAACGCTTTTAAATACGGGAATTGGCCATCAGAACTCAATCGCTAACCCACTGCATCAAAGAAGCAATCACGACGAAAAACCACCTATAAAACCTATGAATAAAAAACGAACCATCATCTGCCTAGCCTTTTCCCAACTATGTTGGGGTCGGCTTAATACCACTATTTTAACATGGAGCGACTGCCTATCTGACCTCCACAACCTAGTTACTGGGTAATACGATAAGACGGGTTGCCCCTTGCTAAGACGGGTTGTCAGACTTTTGGGCTTCTGACTACCCGTAACGACTGTCAAAGATCCACAAATGACAGCCAGGACCTTAACGTGCTTTCCGAGGCACGGAGGGGTCTCGGTATGTAAAGATGGTCACGCATCCACAGACCAACCGCGGCAAGCGTAGCTTAACCTGATCGATCGACCTGTGTGGCTGTTATTATTTAGCCACGGACCCCTATTTCAATAGAAAAAAGTAACACTATTATATAGAACTAGCATTAAACCAGCAAACAAACAAAGGAACCCCACACTTCAATCACTTCATCCCAAACAAATAGAGAGTGATTTAATTGTGCTGCCTCATATTGACTCGATCCGGAATTATTCGAGCTCAATATGTCGACAAACGCAGCGCCGCCATGACAGATCATTTCGCAGCCATTACTCTTGATAATTTAACGCTCTTGATAGATGTATTGGTATGGGACACTGGGTAATGGGCTAATCGGTTTGGTGATACTCATAACATCAGTGGCCTCCAAAAATTTGTTAACATCAGCTTTGACACATCACATTATGATTTAAAATTCTAGTGATCCAAATGTTTCAACTGCCGGTCGATTCTGTAAAAATCTCACCGTGAAATCATAAGTGAAGTGAGCACTTAAAATCCCTAGCGAATGACAGCTCACTCCACGCTCACTTCACTCAAGTTTTCACGGTGAGATGGTTACAGAATCGCACGGCTGCTGTAACGTTTTTATTGACTCAAAAAATAATCAAGTAATCCCTGTAAAGTACCCATTTTTTTTTTAATAGTGGTGAAGCATCACTGCTGAAGTGGAAAAATGTCAAATCAATTTTGGAGGCCACTTGGATGTAAGTTTAATAGTATGGAGGGAAGGATATACAATGACATGGATATTTACTTTATAAAGTATTTTATTTTTTATTATTATTATTATTGTGAATGTGAGAACCATGTGGGTCATTTGTTTTCCTTTTTAGTTAGTTTTAATCATGATCTGGCAGTTTGTAAAGCAAATGTCTTTTCATTGGTAAAATACGTGCACTGATTGGAAAGGTCCGCTCAATCTGTGTGGTTCTTTGCTCAAAAGACCATTTCAGACATCAATCTACATGGTCTTCACATGATCTGACCAAGATTATGTCTGGACTGTAAAAGAGACTGTGACTTCTGAGTTAGTTTCGGCCTTTCTTCTCAGAGTAGTCAGATAGGAAACGCCGACCTCATCTAGTTAAAAAAAATATGATTGACATGTAAAAGTGTTTGTACAAACCTACTTACAGAAAATAAATCATTTATCATTTATAAGGGCCACCTAACAAAGAAGTTTAGAAGTGAAGAGTGACAATTTGGAAGGTGGTAAGGCATAATGAATATAGGTTTACAGTACAGAGCCTCTAAAGAGGTACAAATTGAAAAGATCTGAAGAGGATTTTGCAAAAGGACAGAGAGAGAGAACTAGATGTAGTTTGGAAGCCGTAATTAACTGCAAAAGTGGGCTATACAGGATTATTTTACATTGGCTAGCTAAACTCCGCAGACGAGATGGATATCTAAAAAATTAAATTTGTTTATTTTATTTTTTTGGGAGGTCAACGACCGCTGTTAGTGTTGTTACCTGAAGACATATGCGTTGAGAAAAACCTGTTTTCTCATGTTTTATCGTGTTTCGATATCAATACTCATCGCGTCTGCGGAGTTTGTCTAGCCAGTTGAAAATAACCCTGCATTATGACTAATAGATGCTCCAAATCGGAAAGAATTAATGATAAATGATAAATGATAAATGATAAATGATTTTATTTTCTGTAAGTAGGTTTGTACAAACACTTTTACATGTCAATCATATTTTTTAAACTAGATGAGGTCGGCGTTTCCTATCTGACTACTCTGAGAAGAAAGGCCGAAACAAACTCAGAGGTCACAGTCTCTTTTAAAGTCCAGACATAATCTTGGTCAGATCATGTGAAGACCATGCAGATTGGTGTCTGAAATGGTCTTTTGAGTAAAGAACCACACAGATTGAGCGGACCTGTCCAGACAGTGCACGCATTTGTCAAAAATTGTGTAGCTCAACTCAGAACTTGAGGAGCCTTACGATTCGACGAACAATACCAATGAAAGGACATTTGGGTAGGCCGCATAAATTACTCAAACTGCCAGACCATGATTAAAACTAACTAAGAAGGAAAAAAGAAAAAAGAAATGACCCACATAGTCTTCACACTCACAATAATAATAATAAAAAATAAGATACTATACAAAGTAAATATCCATGTCATTGTTTATATAAAATTCATCAATGTCAATGTGTATATAAAAATCCGGACATCATCTTTGATCTTTGAGGACCATGTAGATTGGTGTCTGAAGTGGTATTTTGAGGGAAGAACCACACAGATTGAGTGGACCTGTGCAGTCAGTGCACGCATTCGTCAGTAACCGTGCAGCTCAACTCAGAACTTAAGGAGCTCAACGATTCGACGAGCAATACCAAGGACAGAACATTTGTGTAGACCGCATAAACCACTCAAACTGCCAGACCATGATTAAAACGGAAACAATGACCCACATAGTCCTCACATTCACAATAATTAAAATAATATAAGACTTTAAACAGTAAATGTTCATGTCATGTCATAAATAGATATTTAGAAAGAAAAAAAATAACAAAAGTGTAAATCAGCAAAATAAAAAATAAACAACATTCACTGTCTAGACCTATTGGAGCAGCTCAATCCCAAGCGTTTTTGTCCTCAATATAGTCTTTTACAGTATAATAGGCTTTCTGGCATAGTTTTAGCTTTATAAAAATCAACGACTAAATGGAAGAAAATGTCGACTTTGTATTTGGACAAAAATTACATCCATATTTTGAGGATATGCTCGGGATTAAATAATTGAACTCAATAAACGGTAAATATTTTACTAGAACATAATTATTAGCAATCTTAAAACTAGTGTTACAATTAATTTAAATTAAAGGTTTAGACATAAGAAATCTCCAGATTTCTTTGCTCTCAGCATAGGCATGTTTGCTCATATAGCAGGTAGGTTTTTAAATATTTTTATAAAAGACAAAAAAATAGTGGCCCATCAGCGTTAGAAACAGGGTCCAGACTGCCGTTATACCTATTATTATTAGTCAACATTTGCGTACTTAATAGACCTACAAATAATACCATTATGAAAGATGGTCGCGATAAGATAATACTCCAGCTGATTCATGATTTATAACCACAGCTTATGTTTTCGACACCGGAATGGATCTACCTACAGAAGTTCTTGTGCATTGACAGTTGAAGATTTATAGTTTGGAGAATAAATCAAGTACTGCTGAAGACGTACTTTGATATTAAAATTTTAGATCAGGTTTGTATTAGAAACGGTTATATTTATTAACATTCTAGTGATATTTATTATATTTTAGAAGTATGTATGTATGCATGTTTATTTGTATGTATGTAAGTATATTCTCGTCTACGATTTTATGTATATTTTGTCTCTTTTACTCTTTCACACGCTGTCTACATCTCTCTATCTATTGTCCTATCGCAGGTATGCTGGAAGAGATTTCTTATGAAATAAGCATCACCTCTGTACCTATTTTTCTGTTCTGTTTTTTTTTATTTTCTGTTTATAAATATGTGTTTACATAAATGGTAAAATATATATATAACACTACCCGACCCAGGAATCGAACCCAGGACCTCATCCTCAGCAGTAGCGCTAGACCAATAGACCAACGAAGCAGTCGTAGTTTAAATCTTAAATAGAAATTTTCTCATATATTAACCTCCTCCACATAACACAACATAACTCACTAAAGCCAAGTTAAAACAACGCAGGCTTTGGTCTCATTAGTACTTGCAAAGTTCAAAGTTTGAGCCGGATAATACGGTGGATACAATTAGTAAAGTAATTAAATGCGGGGATGTTTATCATGAGTTACCCCTTTGCAGAAGATTTTTTTAACGTGATTAACCAGCAGGTTAGTTGATTAATACACTATCAGTAGCAATGGGTTTCATTTTGACAGTTCAACAACATTCATTGCGTCAATTACGTTGTTGAGCAGACGCATTTTTCGAACATATGGAGCAATGGATTAGCAATATGCTTCAAGATGATTCAAATTGATAGTAATAGTGTGTTACGCAATTAGGGTGCTGGTTATAGATAGGATAATAAAAAGTGGTAATTATGAGTGCTTTGATAAATCAATGAGAATGGAAAGAGGGAAAAAGAAAGGAATCGTAATAGTATTTGGGCAAAACTGAGCCATGATATTTCATAGTAATTGGGAATAATAATAATAATACCAGGCTATTATTGTCCCACTGCTGGGCAAAGACCGTCTCATACAGAGAGCACGAGCATTGATCACCACGCTTGCTCAAGACGGGTTGGCGATTTCAGACTTGTACTACTTACTTATACAATGTGTTACGTTAAATGCGCAAAACCTTAGACGCCCCAACTGATTTTTAAATCAATGACCTATTTCAGAGAGAAAATAAGTCATTAAAAAAATTGTAAAGGTTTTATGTGCTGTTTGAGTTTTACTGGCCATTCTGATCGTTTCTTGCGTCTGCGACGACGCTTTATCGAGGGAGGAGTCGTCACCGGGCCCCTGCGCCGCGCTGACATTGGCTTGCTTGACCTATTAATAAATAGACACGGCAACGTTTTTAATGAAGATTTTTTGAAATATGTGACCTATATTAAAAAGTGGTTCAATTAATTCTGCTCGTTATTCTGATCAAACTATTTTCAGGTTTTGCGCATTTAACGTTACACGTTATATACGTTCAGGTTTCCTCACTTTTTCCTTCACTGAGGTCACTGAGCTGATGATAGAACGCTTATAAAAGAAAGTTATTACTATGATTCTGATAATATCAAGGAATGTCATTTGTGAAAGAGGAATGAATTAAATGGTACCTTCTAGTATATTTGGGCAAACTTGACCCATTATACACGATAGTCTCCAGCTAGTAATGTTACAGCTATGTTAAGTAAGTGAGCTATAATATAGGTGTCATCATCTGCCTATCTTTTTCCCAACTATATTGGGGTCGGCTTCCACTCTAACCGGATGCAGCTGAATACTAGTATTTTACATGGAGCGACTGCCTGTCTGACCTCCGCAACCCAGTTACTGGTATACGATACCCCTTGATAAGACTGGTTGTCAGACTTTCGATCTTCTGACTGCCCGTAACGACTGTCAAAGATCCACGAATAACAGCCGGGACCAACGGATTAACGTGCTTTCCGAGGCAAGGAGTTGTCTCGGTGTGTAAAGATGGTCACCCATCCACAGGCCAACCGCGGCAAGCGTACTTAACCTGGTCGATCGACCTGTGTGGCTGTTATTATTTAGCCATGGGCCCCTCAAAAGTAAAGTATCAAAATAAATAAATTAAAAGTAACCTCAACACTCTAATATTTTAAGTAGCAATACGAGTATACCCCTTCTCCTAGAGATCGGTAACAATAGAAAAAGTAATTGTGTCTCATTAGTGACAGTTGAAACACTGCAAACTGTGAACTCTTAAAAGTTGGCTAAAGACAAGTAGTTCATGCACTTTCAAGTCCGTCTTTCACTCTCGAGGCGCCAGAAGAAGTAACTTAATCGAAAAATTAAATTATAACCAACTTTTAGTTGAAACACTTGCAAACTGGGGAGAAATTATCTTGTGTGTGTGGATATAAGATACATTGTAATCAGTTGTGTAAAGTTGCCCAATTAGATTGATTATGTAAAGTTATACACATACAATGGCCTCCAAAAGTTAGTTGAAATTTTTCCAGCTTCAGTTATGACGCCACAATATAATCACTACATAGTATAAAACAAAGTCGCTTCCCTGTCTGTCTGTCCCTATATATGCTTAGATCTTTAAAACTGCGCAACGGATTTTGATGCGGTTTTTTTTAATAAATAGAGTGATTCAAGAGGAAGGTTTATATGTATAATACATGCATAATATAGTAGCGAAACATTAATAATTTTAGAGGTTTCTAATGTGATGTCGTAAATAAACACATTTTTTGCGCTTACATTGTAAACGCTGGCTGAACCCGTCGAGATAGATCAAAATAATGTACTACAGTATTGTACACCTTAAAAAGGTCTACAAAAAAGTCCGCGATGGTATATGTCTATCTCTTAGGGATAACCCACAATAACCATTTTTTATCCTATACTTTTTACGAGAAATAATGGCTCTAAAATTATCAGTGTTTCTCCATTGCACCCGTGCGAAGCCGGGGCGGGTCGCTAGTTTAAAATAAAAAAAATAATCAGGTTAATCTGAGGGAATACTTGATTATTTTTTATGAAAAGTCATAGGTTGAATTAGTCAATAAAAACCTTATGGTGAACAGCTCAAACATGTGGATCACTAGAATTTCAAATCATAGTGCGGTGTGTCACAGCTAAAGTGGAAAAATTTCAAGTAACTTTTGGAGGCCGCTGTATATAGTCGCCAAAAGAGATAAGTGACCAGGGTGGTCAGATATAGTAGAAGAAGAAACTGATGGATGTTTTCGAATGGAATTTAATTTTATAATGAACTGTTTGTTTTCTGTTAATGAAATTAAATTTATTTCGTGATCATCCATCGATTTCTTATTTAACTTCAATTATATCTGACCAATTACATCGTGAGGAAACCGGCATGTCCTAGATCAAAAAATTCGCAGACATGTGACATCTACCAACCCGCACTGGGCCCGCTTGATAGATTACGGCCCCCTCCCTCTCACAGAGAGGAGGCCTGTGTCCCAACAGTGGGAATATTATAGGCTGATTATGTGTTATGTGTATATCTGACGAACCTGGTTGCTTAATTTCTTTGGTGTCCGTACATAACACATGCCTTCTTAGGCATGACTTTATGTACGGACACCTTACCCCCAATGGGAACCCTACATCCATTGGGGGAAGGCAGAAACTACAGAACGCCATCTGTTGATCTTTACATGCTTTGTTGACGTTCATACATCTGCAGTGCTATTCTGCAAAAATCTCACCATGAGAACTCAGGTGAAGTGAGCGGGAAGTGAGCTTTCACTAGGCACTAATACTATTGACACTGCTCACTTCAAGCTCACTTTACTTATGATTTCACGGTGAGATTTTTACAGAATCGACCAGTTGGTCCTACATGCACGCTGGTTGAGAGTACGATGTACGTGACTTTTCTGAAGAAGATAACCAATAAGAGGGAGAACATCACCAAAAAAGTCATTAAAGGTCCCTATTTATTTATTTATTTATTTAATACTTCAAGCGCATAAATGTACAGACGCCAGCACATCAAGCTACTACAATCTGTCAAATTTCTTTAATAGATTTTCAACTTTATTGCTAAAGCATAAGGGACAAAGTTGATTGGGAAAATTTGACAGTTTCGGGTAGCTTGATGTGCTGACGTCATCTGTACAGAGGCGGACTGAATGCCATAGGCCTTTTCTCCCAACCTTGTCAACCTTTGGGTGATGCAGGGACAAATAGTAGTAGGTGCATTCATGAAAATTGAGGAATAAATATAAAGATACGCATAAACCTATTAATAGTATAAATATAATATATACCTAATTACATATAAATATAAGCACAAATAAAGATACATAAATACATGAATATACTAAAAAGAAATACGACAAACACTGAGAACATATTAGCGTTGTGATGATACTGCCAGCTTCTTGCGAATGTGCTCGCGAACCTTAACTGTAAAGGATAATCGGTTGGTTGCCATCCTGATTTCCTTCTAGGTCGTTCCCTTCCAGGATAAACTCATACTGAATCATTATTCCATTGCCTGTTGCTCTTGCCTGGAAGCTGTTTCTATTGTTAAATGTGTCCACTCTTGACCTCGATGTTGCTTGTTGCAAAACGTTCGATGGAGTAACCAAAGTGAGCACCGTTCATATATTACACCAGTTGATTGCTCAAGCATTTAATTATTCTTTGCAGAACATTTTAAACTACCTTATTATGAAACGAACGTTTCCCAATTTCCCTAATCCCAGACTACCATAAAATTCCCTGCTGATTACGCTATCATGGCAATGTTCCGGATTTAGTACTACTTGGGCGACAAACTTTAGCTAACTTCTGAATAAAAAAACATCAGAAATCTCAGTGCAACCTTAAATAACCAAACTAAACTTGATCACGTACAAAAACTTCCCAGTATCAAGACCATTATTAAATTTTTATGTAACGACACGGATCCACCGCAACTCCCGTTGTACACTGCGCTCCCATAAAGAGTTAATATTTCAACGGCGCACACAGAGCCAGCAGTAGTCACGGCCCAAGTTTTAATTTGCTTAAAGTTGTTACAAGTTGGAACGGGTCCCTCGTTGGGCGCCAAATTAGGTACAGTCACAGAGTAAAGTATAAAAGTAACGGTCACGTTATTCTACTGATAGTTTAATTCGTTTCGTTTGCGAAGACTTTTTTAGCTGTGTTCTATTCTGCATTTCGATTGTAATTTAAGTTTTGAAAAAAAGCATGCTTGTCTTTCTTGTAACTTTCTTGAAAAGTTCATGGTCTTGTGTGGTATGTAATTTACTTTGAATTGAGCAAGAACCTACGGTAGAAATTAGCCTTTCAAACATTAGCGCCCAATTACAGTCCAACCAAAATTACAGCTCACTACACACGTACAAATATCCATTTTGTGTTGATCACAAAGGCCAACACATATTTTATTTTATTCAAAAGCACTCAACGGGAACCGAATCAGTTTCAGCGCTGCAATGCATCAGGGAGCTCTTTAAAGCGCTGAATCGCGCATTATCGATGAGTTACGATGACCATTCACCATCAGGTGGCTTTTATGGGCCCATTCAATAATAAAAAATGCTAGTCCCATGGACGTACTAATATTATAAAGAGGCAAGTTTTGTTTGTTTTCAAACATACCCCAAAATGGGATAAGGGGATGATTTAAGGTTTGTTTGTGTTGTAAACAAAGGAGGATGGAGGGTTTATATGAATGTTTTATTTACTTTGAGTCTGTATTATTTTGAAGGAGTGACTAAATTGATAGCATATCAATATTTGGCTTCTATTAACAATTTAATAGAACCCAAATGAATGGCCGACTCAATTAAGACTGCTAACTACACGCTAAAAAGAAAACCTACGTCATATAGGTAACAAAAGTATTACAAGTCAGTATTTTATTTTGTTATGTTTTGTAAGGAAAAACAAACAGTAAAAATATAATAAAACAATATATAAACTTATCAAAATATACTAACCAAACTGATGAAACTTAGACACTAACTGGCAAACATTTGTGGTCAGGGCAAAACTAATTAAATAATTTAAAATATTTCATATAATTATATTATATGAATAAAAAAGACTATAAATAACAAAACAAGACTCTTGTTTATATTGGGACAGTATATAACATAAACTTTAACTGGGTAACATACGTTCAAAGTAACACTCAGCACAAATCAGTGATTTATCATCATCTGCCAAGCCTTTTCGGGTCGGCTTCGAGTCTGCAGCTAAATACCAGTACATGGAGTCACATGGAGCGGTTCCCTAGACCTCCACAACCTAATTATTGGGTAATGGGATACCCCTTGGTAAGACTGGTTGTCAGACTTTCGGGCTTCAGACGACCCGATAGTCTGACAACCAGTCACTGACTTATAAGTGCTACTTAAAAAAACTAAACTAACGCAGTCAAAACACTCAGCCACTAATTATAATAAATTCTATTAATCTAATTACGAGTATATTCAACCAAAAAAATCATTATCAAACAATACAATCGTACATTTATTTTGTTCTTTGCGATTATTTTATAATTATTATTTCATATATTTATCTACATAAAATTAAGTATATAGTATATGTATGCATGTATTTATTGTATATAAAATTAATTTAGAATTGTGTCTAAAAATAAATAATTAGGTAAGTATTTATGAAGTAAAGCACTAAACTTGGTTCTTGACTTGTTTATGGGTCCTTATCAATGTTTCAAGCGTCGAATTCAAGTGGGTAGACAGAAAATGTGAAGTGCTTGAAAAAATACTTGCTGTACGAATTCTTTCACATGTGTCATAACTCCGATTCAAAGCGTTGACGTTACCCGTCACGTTTTGTCACAGCTTTTTTTATTTTGGTCTTAATCGTGATTATTATGCCTGGTTTTCGTCGTCATATAGATATGGAAAGCGCAGCAAGAGCTGTTGCTATGCTTCAGTAGGAAGGCTCTCAGAGATCTGTATCAATACATACGTTACGGTTTGTCGCGACGAGCTATCCGAAACTATGGGAACTCTTTTAGAAAACCGAGAGTTTAGTTAGAAGGCCTGGATCGGGAAGAATTAGAGCCACAACTTACCAAGAAGACCGATACATCAGGACGAAGAGAGCGTACCGTAACCGCCTGATCATCACAAAACCGGCTGCGGCAATCTACTGGTACCAGAGTCCGTGATCAAACCTTTCGTAATCGACTCAAACTGACCGGGACCCACCAAGCAGGGCACGCTCACGAGTATTTAAACTTGTCAATGGATAATTGGAGGGTTTTACTCAGACGACTGTTGTGTCAAGTTTTACAGTGATGATAAATGAGTCCGCGTGTGGAAAAACAAGGTGGACGTTTGACAAAACCAAGCATCGATGGAACAAACCGTTTCGGGGGTCCAAGTGTTATGGTTTGGACCCGAATAAGCTTGGTAGGCAAAACAGAGCTGGTAATACTGCATGAGGGTCCTGTAACCGCCACTTGTTACATTGGGCGGGTAATCCAACCTCATGTCATCAAAGATTGGGCGCCGGCGTTGTTTTACTGCATGATAATGCTCGTTTACATACGGCCCGTGCCACACAACGAACACTTTTTGAGGCTAATATGACAGATTTGCCACGACCAGCTATGAGTTCCGATCTCAACCCCATCGAGCATTTATGGGGTCAATTGAAAAGAAGCCTTTAAGAAAACTACATCTATGTAGTTTTCTTAAAGGCAAATACAGTCAAATATACACACGTGACACACATACATACACACGTGACACACACACACACACTAATACACACTGACGCACGTGCAAACACACGTGACAATCACGTGACCCACACTTATACACACGTGACTCACATGCATACGCACATGACACACACTCACATACACGTGATACATACAGATACATACGTGACACAAACGTATACACACGTGACACATACGCATACACACGTGATGCACACCCACACACACATGACTCACATGCATACTCACATGTGTCACGTGTATGTGCGTGTGTGTCACGTGCGTATGCATGTGAGTCACGAGTGTTTGGGTGTGGGTACATAATAAAGAATATTCAATTATAATCTACAAATTAATATCTCCTCCTAACCTCTACTCGAATCAATTCCCTCACCTGAACCACAATAATAATGGTTTCCTTGAAAACCTTTACGTGTTCCCCTCGGGCTGGCCGCACGTGAAATTTCATTTAGTACCTACTATTAGCACTTTTCAATTTTTTCAACGTTTCTCCGAAATAGTACGTAAAGACATATTTGTAGAGAACGTTTATTAAATTTTAGACAGGAAACATCTACTAAGGAATGGTCGTAGCCACAAAATCAGACGCTTTGAGATGTCGTGGCGGTTTGACTTGAAAAAGATATTTACTAATTTCGTAATTTTGTTTTTTCACTGTTAAATTTTTTTTATATAAATTAAGAAACAATTAATTAAATTATTATTAACTAGTGCCCTGATATTATATTAGGTTATATTATGATGTGTTGCCTGATTCCTTTGCCACGCCGTCGCACTGGAGGAAATCCGGCCTAGGCCTAAGACTGTCTCTCCCTTACAAACGAGTTTTTGCCAAAGAAGTAAAAAGATTCACTTACCGTATTTTGACCTCTTTCGACTGCCAATCGCTGTGTTTGTCGAAACTGATGAGGATTGCCGCGATTTCCTGCAACAAAGAAAACATATCATAAGTATTTATTATCTTAATATTGAAATAATAAATTTTATATCTGTTATGTTGAAAAGATATAATATCTCTAAGCAAACTCTTAACAGAATGTGAGTCAGTTCCAAAAAAAACACAAGTTTATAGTCTTCACCCGAAAGCATTTCTTCCTTTTTATTATCAACACAAGTCGTAACCTAGTTAACGAATGCACAATCAGCTCGGAAGTTAACATAAATTTTACACTCACAGAATGTTAAAACCTTAGTGCCTTTATTTATTCCCAATCACAGAACTTGATCAGCACACATGCATATTAACAACACACATAAAAACAGTACGACGAGTACGAACTGTCACATCAGACCGCCATTTTGAATTCGGTCGCCATTTTGAATTGGTAATCAACTAATCTAAAGATTCGGAACATGTTATTCTAATAAATAAATCAAATACTTTTGCGACGAGATCGGAATAATACGCTTTTGAGTGTAATCGTAAAGTTGTCATCGCTCCCTAAAGTCGTAAAGTGAACGGATGAGGAGTTATTAAATTACTTAGCTTGGAGACCGCGACTTCATTCGATGTTTTGCAGAAAGAAGAATATGAAGGGATTCTTTTTCGAAAGGTCGATTTTATCGAGACATTTACGGAATTGTTTTTTTTTTACCTATTCAAAATAATATCAATTCTCATAATTTTAAGAACGTTCACAGTCTGTTCTTAGTCACAATCTGTCAAAAATACCTCTAATTTCCCTACATTTTTGACAAGCTTTTGACAGTGACTGTTGCTGAGATGAGATTGCAACTAGATTTATAAGGTTTTTTTTTTAATTACGGCAACTGGCCTTCAGTAATCTGACAGACATACAATAACTGAACGTGTGAAGTAACAAATATGTTGTTATATACAACATTATTTTTAGTATATGGCAAACTCGAAACACGTATCTAGTATTTATATGTAAAAAATCTATGTACAAAATTTCAAAACTGTATCATGAGAAATGTTACCATCTTGTTACCATTTTTAAATATTTTTGGGGCAAATTATATCATGGTGTAAAAATTATTGGAATCGATTCAGTTACTTATTCTGAACAAACTATATTCACGTTTACAGTATACTAAAAATAAATTTGTATATGTATGTTTCTTCCACATAATAGCTTGCATATATAACAAAACGGTAAGATAAACTAAAATACTTGTAAACTACCAATTTACATATCCACAAACATTTGAACGTAAATTCTCTTTATAAAACGTGACAAAGATTGATCGCAATCACCCGAACTTTCACGAATAAAGCCGGAAAGAATCGAAGAAGTCGCTCATATTTAAAAAGAAATTCACAATTTTCTTCTACTTGTTTTTTTTTTAAACAGCTTTCTGTTCTCACAAACTCAAAATTAATCGTATTCCTTTGTGAATTAATTTTTCAAGAAACACGGAACTTTTTTCCTCTTTTGAAGAGCCTTTTTTATTCCCCAATCGCAATATTTAGTACATTATTAAAGCTTTATAGCGATATTCAGTAAAAAACTTGTTTTTTCTTCTTCAATATTTTCTATTTTCTCACGTAGGTCATCATCTGCCTAGCCTTTTCCCAACTATTCCAGTCTAACCGGATGCAGATGAATACCAATATTTTATATGAAGCGACTGCCTATCTGACCTCCACAACCCAGTTACTGGGTAATACGATACCCATGGTAAGACTGGGTGTCAGACTTTCGGGCTTCTGACACCCGTAGAGACAAATGACAGCCGATACCAACTGCTCAAAGTTCTTTCCGAATTTTCTGAAGACCGTCGGAGTTTTGATATTATGTAAAGATGGTCATCTATCCACGGACCAACCGGGGCAAGCGTAGCTTAACCTGATCGATCGACCTGTGTGGCTAAATAGCCACATGCCCCCTATTTTCTCACGTAGGTATGAGAAGTAACCACGTGACTACTGATCATAATAAAGCTACTCGGTGTTGTTTACCTTAAACATGACTTTGGGAGTTCCATAAACTGTCTGTCCCCAATTTATTTTCTGTTTACCCCAACTCTTTATGGGGGAACAAAACATATTCGGAGTAGGTCAGGGTTTTGCCCTTTGAATGCCATTCATTGTGAACAAACATTTTTATTTCGGATTTAGACATTTCTTTATCTTTTTCAGGATATTTATGGTCTGTGGATGACATAGGTATTACCTAAATAACATCACGCTTGTAATCCCCAAAGAGTTAGGCACAGGTGTGCCTATAGTACACCTATATTTCGCCAGGTACATTATTTATTTATTTCCCACCATTTATTTCCCATTATTTATTTATTTCCAGCTAGTATTTTAAACTACAGCTACACAGTTACAAAATAATAATTTTCGATGTACAGACGCCAGCACATCAAGCTACTAAAATCTGTCAAATTTCTTTAATACATTTTCAACTTTATCGCTAAAGCATAAGGTTCACAGTTGATCGGGAAAATTTGACAATTTCGGGTAGCTTTATGTGCTGGCGTCTGTACTTATTGCTACTACAAACATCATATCTATCTCTCAGTAGGAACATAATTTATTTCAAAGAGGGATCTCACTACGAACCCACCCACACATATTCCACCACCACACATATGTATGTTTAAGTCACATATAGTAGGGGGAGATCCTACAGCCATTAACCGGGCACAAATAAATCGGGCAATATCAGTTATACATTTTAATATTATGCTTCCCACTGCGTCCATTGTGTCACCCTTTGTACAATTTCTATATTTATGTCTGTAAATTATATGGTGTACATAATAAAGAGTATTCTACTCTTTTTTGGGATTTTTTTTTCAAGAAAGTACTAAAACAACCATTAATTTAAAATGGACTACTTTAGTAAGCCAATCCATTTAGCTATACATCGCCCAAACCCCATACTTTGCACTCCAATTGCCAACGTAAACACCACACATTTGCCACAGTGCCAATCAACCCCAAACCGCGCCATTTCCCCCTAAAACACGAATGCATTACCCCCAAGTACCCCATAACCCCTTTATTTAACGACGGAACCCAAAAATAAGAACATGCACTAAATATATAAACACATTGGGACCTTACGGATAGATTTATAGCCTTTAATATAATTCGTGCACGCTATGGCATACATAAGTAGTTGAATTAGTTAGGGAAGTACCTGTTTCCAGTGTGTAAAGGAAATATCTGTCGTTGTCCGTTTTTGGATACAATTGGGGGACTTGTTGTAGTTGATTTCCTTTGTAGTTTTCTTTACTGGGTTTTTGTATTTGTATTGCTAGTCGGTTAGGGGTATGTAAAATAGTTGGGCCGTGAATAAAGTGTTGTTTGATACTAAAAGTGGGTTGCTGTGGCCCACTAATGTCTGTGTAAACTGTTGTGCAGTTTTTTGGTTGATTTTATTTTTATAATGAAATAGTATGATTATATTTTAGTATATAAATAAAATCTGTGTCTCAGTTATGAACATGACTAGCTGCGCCCCGCCGTTTCACCCGCATAAGTCTCGATCCCGTAAGAATATCAGGATGTAAAGTATTCTATGTGTTAATCCTGGTTATAAACTATCTGTGTGTCAAATTTCATCAAAATTGGTCCCGCCGTTTGAGCGTGAAGAAGTAACAAACATACACACACACACACACACACACACACACTTTCACAAACTTTCACCTTTATAATATTATTTATTTAGTTTATTATTTATGTACACACAGTAAAAACATATGGATATGACATAATTATAATTGGAGTACAAAGGTTACTGCTATTAAACTGCTATTAAAGGTATTAGTGTGGTATTGTTATCTTTAAAGTACAATTTCTACCTACCAAAAGTTCAAAACATCAATTAAAAATTTCATGTAGATATGGTACAAAGCAAATAGTGCCTGAAAAGTCACTTTGAAAAAAACAATAGAAGCTAAAAACATGCAACAAGAAAGATTCAATTTCGCCGTCAAGTATATCAAATTTCCGCAACTCACACAAAATATATAATTTGAAGGCTAATTCTTGCCGTAACATTAATTTATAGCTCACTAGTCACACACTTTTGGAGACACAACATGCGAAAAGGCAATAGAATGTTGATCAATGTTTTGGCAAGTTAATTCAGGCACTTATTGCCACACGAGCATAACTCGCGTGCAGTCATTTGGGGGAGAAACAGTTTAAAAGGTTGCATCGTAATTTAAAAACTGATCCTTTAAAAAAAATGTTGACTCACTATTGATGCACACTTTTTAAATTGTTGAGCCTCTTTTTAACTTTTTGGCCTTTTCTCACAGTTGTTCACAATAATTAAGCTTAGGTACCGCGACCAAATAGGTTAGGTTATGTTAGAACTGTGACCAACCGTACTATATCATAGTCGCAATTACTTGGTTATTTAGCATTTTTATGTCCCCAAAACAAAAATCATCATCATCTGCCTAGCCTTTTCCCAACTATGTTTGGGTCGGCTTCCAGTCTAACCGGATGCAGCTGAATACCAGTATTTTACATGGAGCGACTGCCTATCTGACCTCCACAACCCAGTTACTGGGTAATACGATACCCCTTGGTAAGACTGGTTTTCAGACTTTCGGGCTTCTGACTACCCGTAACGACTGTCAAAGATCCACGAATGACAGCCGGGACCAACGGCTTAACGTGCTTAAACAAAAATCATTTGAGGTTCACAAAAAGAGGCGCATTCATTATATTAGAGTCAATCAATCAATCAACTCAGCCTATCGCAGTCCACTGCTGGACATAGGCCTCTCCCAGACTGCGCCACAACACCCTGTCCTCCGCCTTCCGCATCCAGTCTACCCCAGCTACCTTCTTTAGGTCATCCGCTACGCTTGCCGATACGCGGTACCACTCCAGGACTCGTCTGCTCCACCGGCCATCGGCCCTTCGACAGATATGACCAGCCTTCAGTTTGCTTACTCTGCAAGCTATGTCGGTTACTCCGGTTCTTTTCCGGATAATTTCATTCCTGATTTTATCCTTCAAAGAAACTCCGAGCATAGCTTGCTCCATAGCGCGCTGAGCGACCTTGAATTTGTGGACCAGCCCAACCGTCAGTGTCATATTAGAGTGGTCAATAATATTTTTAGGAGCAAAACGATAATTATTTAAGGTTATATTAAATACATGACTTTACAAACTGTGGTATTAATTTATTATTTACGTATTTTCTTTCTTTATTTATCTAATCTAATCTTACTCATCTGAAGAACAAACCAATTTCTCTTATGAAGCAAATCGATTTAGTTTAGTGTCCTTTCTCTTGCAATGCTGCTTCTATTCTAAAAATAATAAACTCCAGGGTACGTAACACGTAGGTATCTTAAAGTATTATAAAGCTCTCTATTGCCATGCTAAAAGCAAGGAGAAAAAGGCCTTGGTTTTATGAATGGATGAACTTATGATGACTTTAAGATTTTGGCAGTTTGTTGATGCTTTATTTTTAGAATATGTTAAATATAATCATAAACAAAAACCTCAACTTTTTGGGGTCGGCTGCCAGTCTAACTAGATGCAGTAGAATACCAGTATTTTACATGAAGAGACTGCATATCTGGCCTCCACAACTTAGTTACTCGGTGATACTATAACCTTTTAGTAAGACAGACTTTTGGGCTTTTGACGACACATAACGACTACCAAAGATATATGAATGACAGCCAGGACCAATGACTTAACGTGCTTTCCGAGGCACGGAGGGGTCTCGATAATACCATATATAATGGATAACATAACATAACCTTCGATCGACCCGAGCGGCTGTTATCATTTAGCCACGAGCACCTAATATTATCATAAACAACAATCAGACCATAATGTATGCAGCCCAACCATTATTATCGTTCTAAAACAACACATTTTTATAAGGGTGGTCAGCTAAATAATAATAAAAATAATTTCCTTCTACCAACATCTGCAGTTTCCCATCAAAGAAAACATACGCACAAATGTTTTATAGAAAAGGAAATAATATAGCTGAACAGGTATCGACACTTAAATGTTTTACCCCAAATACACTTTGTACCCCAATTTGTGGGGAACGACGATAATATACAAGTTTAAATTACTCACTCATACGCATATTGCATATATTATTTTTTGCACGAATTCGTTATGTTTCTGATTGGGGCACAATTTCTTTGGTATGGAAAAGTTCCGATTTTATTGGTTTTGGGGTTCCGTAGAACACAACATCGCTTCTATATTTTCATCTCTGTCTTGTCATATTTTTTCTAATGTTTACATAAATACATACCATATAATCAGCCTAACATGCGAATACTTCTGGGACACAGGCCTCCCCTCTTCGAGAGAGCTTGGGCTGTAACCTACCACGCGGGCCCAGTGCTGGTTGGTAGATGTCACACGTCTTCGATTTTTTGGTTCTAGGACATGCCGGTTTCTTCACGATGTTTTCCTTCACCGTTTTGAGGGCAGTTCTACTGTTTAGTATTATTTTATTTCTATAGGTGCTGGGTAAAGGCCTTTTCTTTTAAAACGAAATAGTTATATTTGTCGACAATCCATCATTTTTGCAGTGGCGAATTATTTAAATCTACATTCATTCCAAGAGTACATTTAATGTTCAACTCACGATTAACCTACTCGTCGTTGAGAAAAAATAATATGCTATTTTAGTATTACAAACAGTCTATATAAAATTGGACGGCATAGCGTAAAAATGTTTCGTAAAATTACTTTAATTACGTACAATTAATTTCTGCGTATGAGTTTTGTGATTAATTCAACTTTTTACAAATGTAATATTCAGATTGTGATGTTTGAAATAACAACAATTATTGTAAAAAAGTGATAGTCTATTGCTTTTGTTTAGGGTTGAAAGTCCCTTTACGCCGTTTAGGTGCTCAAAGTGGCCAAACTAGGGATTACTAACATTGTCCGAAATATCTGTTCTTATCACCAGAATGGACTGAAATTTTTCTTCTTCTTCGCGTGTCGAAGGCAATCTAAATGGACTAGGTACAGAATACGTGTTTGGCGCCATCACTAGCACCCATCAGTTCTTGTAACGTGCAGCTGACAGGACACGTAGGATATGATATTAAGTGCTCCATCGTTTGTGAAACAGCACCACATTTAGACATAGGACTGTAATGGCCAAACGGCACTACATGGTTATAAGTGGACTACTATATAATAGAATTAACAAAGTACTGATTTTATACCCACTTAAACTAACTGAAGTTAAAAACAAAATAATATCTTGGCTTTTACAATTAAATTACATAGAAACTGAGAATCTATTAAATCAGTAATAGTTACGTATTTTAAACTCCCACAAAGCACTCACGTCCTTACAACCACAATAAACACATCACTACAACCACACACACAACATAAACACAATACTATAAATGTGGCACACCCATACTTCATAGTCTTATTTTGTACTTTCTTCTTATTTAAATACTGATTCCCTATCAACGGGCATGCCTAATTAGGGAACTCAGTGAGTCAAGTTCTTTTATGCTACTGTAATGGTTCATATCAGCTTGTTTTTGATGAGGGGACGGAGTATTGCCTAGTTCCTGTAATACAGGTTAATTCCTAGCACGGGACTGGGTCTTGCCCTGCTCTCAACTCTAACATGCCTATGTCTCTGTTCTATGTATTGCTGTAGTATATAAGTTATTTTGTACTCAAATATTTTTGCTCAATAAATATTATTATTATTTACATTCCAAGGCGGAGTCGTTTCCTTGCCTTCCTTTTTGTTCCTTGCTTCGACCAACCTGGGTCCGGAGTGTTTAAAGACTTCCAGGTTACCCAAGGTAACTTATTTCCAGGTGGGAGATCTTCAACGGGTGGAACGAACGAGTAAAATTAATAATTGCTTGATTTAATATGTCTAATTAATTGCGATTAGAAAGACGCTACCTATCTCTTTGTACTAATTTCGTTCACGGAAAATTAATTATATTGCAGCTTATGATGCACATTTATTCAAATGACGCATTGTTTCAATAAATTAATAACCAAATCTATACCTAAAATTATCTGACAAAACAACAAACATTTAGAACCTGTAGTGCTATTCTGTAAAAATCTCACTGTGATAACTTGAGTGATGTGAGGTTAAAGTGAGTAGTCATTAGTGTCAATCCCTAGCATCAGATGGAATGACAGCTCACTTCACTTAACTTCTCACGGTGAGATTCTAACAGAATCGACCGGCAGAACCTCGGTAAGTTGGGGTCCTAAATTGCTGGTAGATTGCGACCCCAAAAATGTTCTAATTTTACCGCAAGGCCATCACTATAGGCTATTTACATAGGTACAAAATAACTCAAAACGAATCTACATTAACGTTATCAAAGGACCCAAAAAAAACAATCATTAACATTAGAGGGATATTATGAAAACAAATTTTCGGACGAAAATTTTAATAATAAATGAAAATTAGGGTGCGGTCGTTAGAATTCTCGGGCCGAGGGATTCACTCTCTCTCGTCAATAACCAATTAGAGTCGTCGCTTAGTGCTTGAGAGAGCGGATCGTGTTTCATGGCGTTTATTTTTATTTACGCTGCCTTATTTTCTCGCAGGGCTGCTTTCTTGTAATTTTATACTGTTTATATTTATCCAAACAGGAAGTTCAGGATATGGAATGTGAAATATAAATAGGTGGAATTATTGAGTGTGGGCGTTGACAATTTTTATTTTTTTTTATTTTTACGGCGTGCAGCAGTGTTGTTGAATAAATTACTTAGTAATTTCACTGTATTTGCTATTTATGATTGATAAAGGAAATAAAAATAGCTTGGCATATTTCATAAAAATCTTTGTTTTGATGCCTACTTAATAATACCTAATCTAAAACACAAATAAAAGAAGAAAACTTAATTGAAATTCAAGAAAGTAAAAAAATATTCTTCCACTCGCACTTAGAAACATCACGCCATAATAATTTACACACATGACCTACTTACAAAACTCAGGTGAACTTCATAATATAAACCAACTTAAACGTAACCCCCGCTACCGCTACCTCGGCCCACTTCATCCTCACCCGGTGCCCCAACCCGGGTGCCCAAAGAGTTCATTCGGACTTTTATTGTCACAGCTCTAAAAGCGCCCTGTCAGATGTAACTCTAACGACGTCGTAAAGTGCCGCCGACGTTGACGTCGACGTCGGTCCCGCCCCCTCATAATTAGGGTTAATTGTGTAAACATTTATAGGACAAAGCTTTTTGGAAGTTCGATGGGATTTTTTTCAAGTATGTCTGAGTTTTTGATGTATATTAATCTAGTTTTATTTTAGTTTTTGTGTCGATAGATGTATTTCATAGAAAAACATTTTTATTTGCAAGTAAAAGCTGCACTACAAAACTTGTATAGGTATTGTGTTCAGTGTCTAAAAATATGGATGGTCACCCTTTGTAAAATTTCTATATTTATGTCTGTAATGTATATTATGGTGTACAGAATAAAGAGTATTCTATTGTATTGTATTCTAATATATATACTTTTTTTAATTGTTGCTTGATAAAAAAAAATTAAATCATCATCTGCCTAGCCTTTTCCCAACTATGTTAGGGTCGGCTTCCAGGCTAACCGGATGCAGCTGAATACCAGTATTTTACATGGAGCGACTACCTATCTGATCTCCACAACCCAGTTACTGGGTAATACGGTACCCCTTGGTAAGACTGGTTGTCAGACTTTCGGGCTTCTGACTACCCGTAACGACTGTCAAAGATCTACGAAAGACAGCCGGGATCAACGGCTTAACGTGCTTTCCGAGGCACGGAAGGGTCTCGGTATGTAAAGATGGTCACCCATCCACAGACCAACCGCGGCAAGCGTAGCTTAACCTGATCGATCGACCTGTGCGGCTGTTATTATTTAGCCACGGGCCCCTCTAAAAAAAAAATTAAATACTTTGACAATTAACAGACAAACGCTATTCGGGACTTGAACAATCTTAATGACGTAATAACCCTATAATGTTCCCACTGCTGGGATACAGGCCTCCTCTCTGTGAGAGAGAGTGGGCCATTATCCACCAAGCGGGCCCAGTGGGGGTTGGTATATCACTCTTAATTAGTTGCCAATATATTATCTTAATAATATTCCAGTATATTATATTTAATATTTTACTAGAGACTCATCGTAGTCCCATTAAAACACACCATTATATTAATAACAAATCATTTCATTCACACCCTTCCTCAAACCATTGTTTCCACAAGCAAAAAGGGCTTAATACACAGTACAAATACATTTATCAAAGTAAATATACAGTATGGAAACCACTTATATACAATACATTATACCTACCATATACTTGTTATCGCCTTTTTTGAAGATATACAAGAAAAAGAACGAAATCGGAGTTATGCGAACATAAATGTAGGGAACAGCTGATTTTTTTTTATATTGCATCATCGCTCTGTCAGGCTAGAGGAATGATCCAATAAAATATAAGGTATGATTTTATGTGGGCAAATAAAATACTCTGTGTAACAATGTTTAGGCTATGGAATAAAAAGTTTTTTTTTTTTCATTTTTTATATATTTATGGCTCGTGGCTAAATAATAACAGCCACACGGGCCGACAGAAGGTTAAGCTATGCTTACCGAGGTCGTTTGATGGATCCTTTACATATCAAGACCCCTTCGTGCCTTGATTAAACCGTTAGTACCGGCTGACATTCGTAAATCTTTGACAGCCGTTACGGATAGCTAACTATGTTGTCAGAAACCCAAAAGTGCCCAAGTGTCTGACAACCAGTCTTACTAAGGGGTATCGTGTTTCCCAGTAACTGAGTTGTAGTGGTCAGATAGGCCGTCGCTCTATGTAAAATACTAGTATTCAGCTGCATCCAGTTAGACTGGAAGCCGACCCCAACATAGTTGGGCTAGGCAGACTGATTGGTAGCTTCACGATAGACACATTTAATTTTGTGTAAGGTATTATCATAATTATATCATATTACCTACTGAAAGGAATTTCTTTTATCGTTGCTTTGGATAACTGTTTCCTGTTTTGTTTACTGGAACTATTTTCACGCGCTCCGTTTGTATTTATAGTTTAGTTTAACGACTTTTCAACTTATACCAGTATGCATGAAATTAAAATATTGTCTATGGTACCTACTCGTATAGAGAGCGCGGGGTTTGTTTTAATTTAATTACGAGAGAGAATAACCTACCAAAATAGACTAAAATAGTTTTTTTTTAGCTTAATATAAGACAGGCAAAGACAACTGTTACACTTTAAATATGAGATTTACTGACTTTAGGCCTATGTCTTATGTTAAACAAACCCGAAATAGCCTTCACGTACTCTGCAAACAAGTACCGTCAAAAGGGGTGAATGATGAAAAGAGAGGGATGCAGAGGTGAAGCGGGACGATACTTTATAAGAGATTTTAACATTGAAATTATACAGTTTGTTGCCAAAAAGACGGCATGGTTGGCGCAGTGGTTAAGCTATTGACTGCTGCGCTGCGTGTCGCGGGTTCGATTCCCGCACGGAACAAATATTTGTATGACCTACAAGTAGTTGTTCCGGGTCTGGATGTTTGTGTATGTGAGAAAAAAAAAACAGTAAAAAAGACTCCAATGTGTTAACTGTATTATATTTAACGATTAATTTCCCTTGTTGGCAATAAACTCTATTATTTCAACATTAAAATATTTTTTAATGTTCTACCCCGATTCACCCCTGCACCCCCTATTCACCCAGTTTGTAGGTACTCTAGATTAGTTTAGTCTCATACGCCACCTGCGTAATCTCCCATCATGTTTACCATTCATTCAGTTTTCACAATCACCTTCTATTAGCATATACACTAATACATATGCCCATCAAATTAAGACAAACAAACAACCATACACGCACACCCTCACGCTCAAACACACACAACTTTCACCCTTAATGAAACTCACAAACACACACACACGTTCTCGAAACCCGTTTAATGGAAAGGCACAATTTACTTTGTATCAACTTAAGGCAGTTAGCCATTAAGCCGCCAGATATTAATTACTGCTTGATTATCCTAAGTTTACACAGTTCCAAAATTAATTGGTATTTAAGTAGTTCGAGGGATGTAGTTTGTTAAGCCTTCGAGGAGTTCGTTTCTTGTGGCAAAAATTGTTAATTAAGATACCTATTAGTTTTACGATAAATTTATAGCTCTATAGTGTTCGTTTCTAAATCCCAGAGACTAATCTGACATTTATGTGTTTTGTGTTTGGGTTTTTTTTAGTATAGAAGTTTGACATTACACCTGGCAGATTAGTCTCTGGAAATAAAAAAAAACGGGCAAGCGCGAATCGGCTTTGCGCACGAAGGGTTCCGTACCATTATCTATAAAAACGGCAAAAAAATCATGTCTGTTGTATGAGAGCCCCCTTAAATATTTATTTTATTCTGTTTTTTAGTATTTGTTGTTATAGCGGCAACAGAAATACATCATCTGTGAAAATTCACACACACACAGCGGAGCGGGACTAAAAGGGTTCATTTTTACCCTTTGGGTACGGAACCCTAAAAAACTAACTTTATAGAGACTTTGGTTTTCTTCTTATTTATTCTTTTTTTTTTGTAGGTTCTTGTAAAGCCCACTATTATTGTCTTTATAGTTCACAAGACAACTGAATTCCCGTATTTAAAAACCGTTCAAAATCTAGTCGCAATCTCATCTCGGCGACAATCAATGTCAAAAATGTAGGGAATTAGAGGTATTTCTGACAGATTCACACTGAGATCTCGTTGCTGAGATCAGAATGTGAACGTTCTTAAAATTCCGGAAATTGCTTCTAAAGGTAAAATGTCATAAAGATTTGAAAACAAAACAAATGAACAACGCTCCAAATTCGAAAATTGAAACCATCTTTTTAAAAGAATCGCCTCCCTTCGATTTACAAAATCAATGCCAAGAGCGAGTCGATAGCACTAACCGAACTACATACTCGTAATTTAAGAATTACTCGGCTCCACTATATTTGTCGACAATCGGATATTACGGGATCGAGGCGGGAACGAGTAGGCGATTACATGAATATCGATTCTGCGACCCATTTACGATCCACCAACATAATACGCGCTGATCAAATATCAGTGGCGAACCATTATTAGTTCTATGTCGTACGAATTACAGTCGAGAATTCCTTGAGCTAACCGCAAAAACCGTTGCGAAATCGAGTCGCAGAACATAAGTACCGTTCGATTATTGACCGTAATAATCGATAGTGCTTAATGAAGGTTTTTTAGTGAGTCGAGACTTGAAGTATGTGGCTTGTATAATCGATTTTGTATTGATGTCAAACTGGGGTAGTTAAAAAGTCATTATGTACTTATTTTTGTTTAAGAATTTGTTTATTTTACGCTTTTTTGACGAAGTATGGAAACTTACGAGTATAATAGCTTTTGTATCGTTTCAATTCATTTAGTACCTAGTTCCGCGTTCATGCTTTGATTCATTCATGTTTGACTATTTTTAACGTTGCTTATGTAGGTATACATATATGGGTCATACATATATGGGTGTATGTATATCGAGAGGATTTCTAGAGAAATTTATTCAAATACCAGCACCCTAATTGCGTAATACACTTTCAACACGAATCATTTTGAAGGATGTTGCTAATCCATTGCTTCATTATGTTCGAAAAATTTGTCTGCTGAACAACGTAAATACCGCAATGTATGTTGTTGAACTGTCAAAATTAAAGATATTGCTACTGTTAGTGTTACGCAATTACTCCGCTGATTATGAATGTATTCAACAAGATTTTATTGTACTTACTTTTCTTTTTCGGCATTACTGATAAGGACCTATTCGAGTAGTTTGAATAACGGCGCGAGATTTATTAACATTTTTTTTTCTGCTGTATCCTGCCAGACATTTTTTTCTATCGAAAAAGTATTGGATTCTGTGATCATTATTCCATTTTACTACAGATATCTCTGCTTAACCCATCAGGATTTCAAGCGTGATATTATGTTATTCCATTTTAAGATAATACTTCAATAGCGTTATTTGTCGGAGCTGACTACGGGCGGCGGTGACAAATAAATTACCAGTTCACACAATACTTGCAAATTATCGTAAACGTCCATTGCGCAAGATTGGGTCCACGTAGATGGCCATAATAAACGATCCTGGACGCACAGTGCTATAATTACAATGCTTTACAATCGCCTTTGTTAATACCAATATGGTTTCACCTCTTACAGTATGGATAGATCATAAATATCGGCCTCTAAGGGCGAATTTCAGAGAGGGAAAGCATTGGTAGCCCAGTGGAAATGGCCCTGACTTACGAATGTGAAATTTTAATTACAACTTTCATCATCTGCCTAGCCTTTTAACCCCAACTATATTGGGGTCGGCTTCCAGTCTAACCGGATGCAGCTGAATACCAGTATTTTACGTGGAGCGACTGCCTATCTGACCTCCACAACCCAGTTACTGGGTAATACGATACCCCTTGGTAAGACTGGTTGTCAGACTTTCGGGCTACTGACGACCCGTAACGACTGTCAAAGATCGATGAATGACAGCCGGGACCAACGGCTTAACGTGCTTTCCGAGGCACGGATTTTAATTACAACTTTACTTTATTTAAATAATTTCATCACCACTGCTCTCAAAACGGTGAAGGAAAACATCGTGAGGAAACCGGAGTGCCCTAGAACCGAAAATTCGAAGACATGTGACATCCACCAATCCGCACTGGGCCTGCGTTGTGGATTACATTAGCCCACTTCCTCTCGAAGAGAGAAGGCCTGTGTCCTAGCTGTGGGAACATTATAGTCTGGCTATGTAAGGGCGAATTTCACCAATGAAACTGAAAGCGAACAGCACAACTAAATCGGATTCAAGACTTGTCAGTGCCATTATTGTTGATGGGGTTGCCGCGCTACTGTAGTGCTTCCAGCATGTTTGCTGAGGCGGAATTGATGGTTTTCACGCAATAATGCGCAAGCGATGCGCCTCCATCATGCGCCGAGTACGCGCCAGCCCCAACAGCATCCTGAAAACCATAGCGGACAGGTGGGATAGCCCCATACTGGGACATTGGATATGCCTACATGCCACTGTGGCTTAGGTATTTATTTATTTAACAATTTTATTTATTTATTTATCCTCACACTGGAACGCCATTCAGCAATTACACCATCGGAGCAAAAAATCACTTCAAGTGCTGGTTTCCAAAAATCCATCCTGTGCGCGGTGGACATCGAACGGGAGGCGATGGATCACACACGCTCACGCATCCTCAAGAAATTTCTCCATAGCCCATCACTCCTTCCATATTACGCACATTCTTTGCGAATTTTTTAAACACAATGAATTTTTCAAAAATATATACATTAAAATTGAAAAAAAACGGAGAATTTTAAGGTGTCATCCTGACTGACGGATGAATATATAACGGTATACTTTACTACTTTTTTTTCCGGTAGCTACAAGCACTAACACTAGTTTCTAAGTTTTTGTACCTATACTAACCAATCAATGGACTCTGTCTGAAATATAAGTTTTTTATTAGATTATTATTGTTATGGAATATTGACACTGACAGCTCACATAGCTTGACCGACCACTTGAAGAGAACAGTTGTAACTGTTTAACTGTAATTTAAACATAGGAACGCCTATTCTTAGTCCAAATTCTATCAAAAAATAAACTAACCCAAAACAAACTTCAAATGACTTCCATCCAGAATTGAATTAAATTGAATCAACAAATTACGACTTACAATTTCTATTCCGAATTCGGCCGTTGGGCCTATGAGGGCCGAATTCAAAAGTTGCTTCAAAGGGTCACAATTTAAGTGTTGACTTGTGTAAGTTCGGGACATATAATTAAGTGTCTGTAAATGTTTCCTGTTTCATTGCTTGGAATGTTAGCACTGGAGGGTGATAAATCTTGAGGGCAGAATTTATTTTACGTCTTTGTTTTGAGTATTTGGAGTTTTGTGTTTGGGTGTCGAATTTGGGTTTATTCGAAATAGTATTATGCAGATATATTGCTTTTAAACGTAGTGTCCAAATATACAACGTGGAGACAACAATACGACAATAAATAAAAATACTGGCAATATTTAGGCATAATAGTATTTTGGAACTATCGAATAAATCTTATAGTCTAAGATACGTAGAGGAACGACCTTCACCGATCGAGCAACCGGACGAAATGTGTTTTTTATGTAATAAAATATGCTAATGAAAGTAAAGATGATGGCTTGCATAGTGAAATCATATCAAGAATATTTTTAAATAATAATGTAACAGATAATCCTGATTGTTGACAGGTTTTTAATGTGCAACCTTATACCATCGTATTCGCAAAAAAATAATCTTCATTTTTGGCTTTCAGTCTAACCAGCTGAATAACAGTATTTTACATGGAGTGACTGCTTGTCTGACCAACACGATCCAGTTACTGGGTAACACGATACCCTTTACTAAGATTGGCTGTCAAACTTTCGTGCTTCTGAAGACCCGTAACGACTGTGAAAGATCCAAGAATGACTGCTGGGACCAACGGCTTAACGTGCTTTCCGAGGCACGGAGGGGTCTCGGTACTGAGCCACGAGCCCCTTTTTCCTTCCTTCTTGCTTCTTCTGCTTGCATTTTAATACCTTAACATATTGCATGATTTTAAAGTCACTTTTTTCGGTAGAAGCTTGCTATTTGAAATGAAATACCTACATAACTGCTTTTTCAAGCAATTTAGAATGTTGAGAAAAAACATTTCATTGATGTCGTGTAATAGGCTCATAAAGGAAGCTAGAAGACCTGAGCAATTAAACAGATAAACTCCAAATATGGATAATAACAACAATAATTAAAGTGCATTTCTCCTGCAAACTATTTTAGAAGCTTCATCTGCACAACATCACAAGAAACACCTGCTTGCTTAAAATAACCCTCACCTAACACAAAAGCGTCCCAATTCAGGCACAATGGAGCACAAAGTCGGCCCAACTTCGGCCAACTAATGGCCAGGGTCAAGTGCCATTACAGACCACACTATGGTGCATATGACGTTGATGTATTACCCAGGAACGGTACTGGAAGTTTTGCACACTCCCAGATTGGAACTACTGTTGTAATGGGACTTCCAGTTCTGGATGGTGTCGCTATTATTGTGGTGAGGGTTAATTTACATGATGTGGGTACATAACTATATAATTTATCAAAGCTATGTGTCGAGGATTTAAAGACAGAGTTCACTTAGAGCGAACTTCATCAATGAAACTGAACGCGGTTTACACATGTTGATCGCGTTGATTTTCTTTAGTATAATTTGCCCTTAGTTTAAGTTGAATGCGTTTTGATCCGGGATCTGAATGACAATTCCTGTAATTAAAAACGTTTAAAATCTAACTACAATGTCATCTCAGCGACAAACGATGTCTAAAACTTGTTAAAAATCTTGGGGAATTAGACGTATTTTTGACAGATAGGCAGTGAAATCAGACTGTGAACGTTGTTAAAAAAAAAAAGAACTGGCAAGAAGCTCCACGGACACTATTTTAAATAATAAAATTGTTACAAAATATTGGTTACATCATTCATGTTGAAATTATACACGTGAGAACGATGTAGAAAGACATGCACGTTAAAAGCGTCCGTTAAAAAAGATAAAAACAATTTAAAAACTAAAATAAGCCGTGGCAGCTTAAAGATGACCAGTCTCTACTGACGGCGCTCGTTCACGAACATGATTCTGGTCCAAAAAACTGTGTGTGTTGTCTTAAAAGTTCACTTTTAGCGATAAGACAGCCCATTGTGTGCTCTATGTAAAATTCCTACATTTATATCTATAATTCACGTGGTTTACATAATAAAGAGTAGATATTCTATTCTATTCCATTGTACAGACGCCAGCACATCAAGCTACTACAATCTGTCAGATTTCTTTAATAGATTTTCAACTTTATGGCAAAAATATAAGGTTGAAAGTTGATTGGGAAAATCTGACATTTTCGGGTAGCTTGATGTGCTGGCGTCTGTACAGTACTCGTAACGATTGATCTGTACGATGCTTTTTAAATACCAAAGCTCAAGGAAATCGCTTTATTAAAAAGTTACCTACATTGATTTTAGTTTCAATCGATATCATTCCGTGTTGTTGAGTACAAATGCCATGTATGTATTCACCACTAGACATGTGCTAGTATTATACCGTAATTAGACCAACACGTATGTAAGAATGGTATCGATGTATATCACTTTACATAAAGGGACAGCCAACTATCTCAAAGTTTGATCGATTGAAAAAAACTCATCACATTTCCTACGAACATTAAAATCACACACATCGAATTAAATGAAAATGCGCTAAAAATTCTATCACGACGTAATAGCGATAGCGATTGCAATTAAATTGCTCTGAGTAAAAAAGCGGAAACGGCGCTATTGGAGCAGTTGCCATGGCAACAGACCGGAAATTAAACTGAGTTGACTTGTTCGAACATGGCCACCTGTTTTGCTTGCAAAGTTTTTTTGGTATTAATTTTAACGCTGAGCAAATTATTGCGCTCGGAAAAATGAAATTTATAAACTTTTTAGAGGCACTTCCGTGTTTGGTTGCAAGGTAAACTGTAGTTTTGTCAGCGTCTATTCATCTAAGTACTAAATAAAAAAAAATAATTAAAAAAAAATACATTTTGCACAGTAGTTACTTATATTACGAAGATGAGTACTAAGGAAGAGTTTTTGCAAATTCATCCATCCATCAGGGATATAATTATGTATGGTAGTTCACCATTTTTGCAGATCAGGCTTGTTATTTAGTTAAATCGTTATTAGCCACGAATCATCATGATGGATTTACCCAAGTGTAAGCAGACCTTGCCTTGAATCATCCAAAAGTTTCCAAAAGTTATCTAGCCTCACTTCGTGTGTTATCAATTGACATAAAACGCTAGAACTTAGCGGAAATCCGGTGCAACCCTAATCCGTAATAGCCGGAATACATCGATGAGTTCTCGTAAGAGGGATGAGCTTGATCAATCACACGGATCTTCGCCATTTCTTACATGAGTAAACATTTGATGAAAACGTAGCCTAGGATTTGAGAGGAAAATTGCTATCAAATCATAGTTATGATCGTTGATCACATCGGCAGCTTACTCTAGTAAAGTAACAATGTCTAAAATAAACGAACATACGTTAACAAGATCCCAAAAATACTGGCCAAGTGTGAGTTGGAGTCGCACACGAAAGGTTCCGTACCACAAGGCAAAAAAAAACGTTTCTTCTATGGAGGCCCCCTTTAATTTTTAACGTTATTTTATTTTTATGATTTTTTGTTATAGCGGCAATAGAAATACACACACTGGAACTATCTACTTATTACGGTTCATAAGACCCGCTGACAGTCAGGCGGAAGGACGGAAGGATGGAGGCTTAATAATAAGGTCAGTTGGCACCCTTTGGATATAAAACCCTAAAAAACATTTCATTTATAGTTTGCCCTAATACTAAGCACGATACTCACATTGTCGAATCGGGCTCGGTCGGAACGAAGCCCAGTTTTTAATTTGATAAAGACAATAACCGCAACAACACACGCATTCTTCATACCTAATTTTAAACCAACAACATAACTCCTTCCTTCGTTCTCTCTATGACAAACGAAACTCCAAAAAGCCAGTCTTCCACGTCTAATAAAAAATCCACTGAACACGGCGAATACCTTGACATTTCTCTTCATTTTCAGAACGATCAAAACTGAATGAAAAGGTGAAAGAGACACCTGTTTATGAATTAATGACTCGCTTACAATCCTTTCACTTTCAGTAGAGCCAGGTAGTATGAAATGTTGATTCATAATATTATTTGTAAACATCATGAGTGCTCATTCATACACGCCGATATCGCTGTCAGATTTTGAAGTACGAGTAATATCATTGTGTAATATTGTACCTTCTTAGAATTTTTTTCAACGTAAACGTTAAATGAAAGTTTCGTTTGTTGTTTTTGCTGTGATTACAGCCTCTACCCAATCCAATCTGGCGTATCTTAATATGCCAGAGGAACTTAAAAATCGTAACGTACGTAACGTTTAGTCCTGTCAAATTAGTCAGCACCTGACGTAAATTGACACATTTTTAGTATCCAATTTTTTAATCATGTCTAAACTCGTCTATGGAGTATCTTAATTTGACAGGACTAAACTAATTATTTGTCCTTTTCTTAATGAAATAGAAAGAAAAACATGCACTGAACTTAAATTTAGTTTATTTTGTGAACAAAGGAATCGGTGCCAATGTTGCTTCTTTTTTTTCGTGTCGCTGGCACGACAGTATTTCAAATTTTGTGTGGCCTAAAACATCGCTACCACCGCGGTGCCGTCGGTGGCAACGCAAAGCTCACTTTGACTTCATGTTTTGGGGCCCACACATCAATTTTTCTGATGGGTTAATTTATTATCTCGGTATGAACTATTGCCTCACTGAGAGAAGATTTCTACAAGAAGAGATTTACGAAATACGCAAATTAAAGTCAAAGCCAAATCGTTAATTTCACTTAGACCATTAGAACGCAGTTTGGAACTTAACTTAGAGCCCATTAAAGGTAATCAGTTACGACTGAAACCTGCATATCTACCGACGTTTTAAGTTATCAAACAGTGGGGTAGTTGCATAACAAACTAATAATAGCAATGACTTTCATTTTGGCAGTTCTACAACATTCACTGCGTTTTTACGCAGTGAATGTTGTAGAACTTATGAAGCGATGTATTAGCAATATCCTTCAAAATAATTCAGATTCTGAGTGAAAGTGTGTTACGGAATTAGGGTGCCGTTCTATAAACATCAGGATTTTAGCAAACTGCACCAAGAGCATGCCTTAGTAACAAGCCCTTCAAAGTTATCTTCATCATCTCTCTAACCTTTTCCCAATTATTATAAATAAATTCCTCCAGAACGTATTCCGGCCACGGCGGCCAAACTCCACGGAAACTAGCCTTCAGCGCGGGAGACATTATAGTGCACAAGTGTGCGCTGGACACAGGTGCACTCCCTCTTCCCTCACTCTCATAGTCCTCAGGGACGGCAACCTGACACGACCAGAGAGAGATCAGGCGCAGGACCAACGGCTTAACGTGCTTTCCGAGGCACGGGGGTATCACACCGCCTACTTCCAAACTCCGGGCTGTTACTAAGAAATTCCTAAAACTCAATAACACTTTGAGTTTTAGGAATTTCTTAGTAACAGGAGTCGAACCCCGGACCTCGACTCAGGATCGAATCTACGAATGACAGCCGGGACCAACTGCTTAACTTTCCGAAGCAGAGAGAAGTACGATGAGTAATAGATGGTCACCCATCCGCAAACTGAAAGCGGCAAGCGTAGTGTATCCTTCGATCGACCCGTGCGGCTGTTATCATTTAGTCGCGAGTCCCTCAAATCGTCCAAACTAATAATAAAGCTGAAGAGTTGGTTTGAACGCACTCATCGCTGAAACTACCACTCAAATTTGAAAATATATTTTTGCATTTGATAGCCCATTTCTTGGAGAAGGCTATAGGCTATTTCACATCACGCTAGGCCTCTTAGGAGCCGAGCAAAAAGAAGAAAAAATAAGTAAGAAAGAACGCGAAGGAATAGCGTGGGAAGGCTATGGCGATGCAACGGGGTGGATCGAGGGGGCAAAAAATTTCACGAGGACGAAGTCTCGCGCAGAAGCTAGTCAAAAAATAAAACACAAATAAGGCAAGTATCTTCTATATCCGTAGCTACATCAAGTAAACTGTTCACAACAAAGCAAACTTGGCACACTTCACGAAAACTTTCAATCTGTGCCGTGATTAATGTAAATTTAATGGCGCATTGTTACAAAGTACATCGTCACATTATTTTATTAACATTTTGGAAACACTCCTGTTATCGGGTGGTGACTTTCAAGTATGATGGGTACTTTATTATTCGGTGCTTGCGAGCAATTTTCGAAGTGGTTGAGAAAGGTCATATAGCCATTATCAGCGACTTGATAATAAATATGGAAATAGCTTTGAGGAGCGTAGAAGTACCTAAATTAAATGAGTAGTTACTTTGTAAAGACTGAAAAATGTTTCAGTGTTTTTTACTTTACCTTACAAATTCAATAGTTATTTATGCAACTGTTGTATAATAAGGGGTTTTAAAACACGAATGTGGGTTTATCACACGACGCGAAACCCAGTGTGATAATAGTATCCATACATGAGTGTTTTAATACCTAATTATGTACAGTTTCATACAACACTTTATCTACACCCATGATATTATGAATCCTCTTTAAAAGGTTGTGAAATCATAGGGTGTTGTACAGTGTTGTAAGAACTCTATTTAAATTCATGGAAAGTTTAAGAAATTGCTGAGTATCTAATACAAACAATGTATAAAATTTTTGCAATACTAATATCGAACAAAAACGGCCTGAATTCGAATAACCTATAAGTTCTTTTTTATTTTTTTTATTGCGGCGCTGTGGTAGGGAAACGTGCGTGCATGCCAATGTTGTTTTTTTGAAATTCCACATACACAACATAAAAATACCACAAACTGAGTAGTGATGTGGCTGTGCGATGAGTAAGGGTGCGTTTCCACTGAAGCAGAGCTGGGCGGAGCAGAGCGGAGACGTGTAGGAATCGCCCAATCACAAGACGAGTGACGCGATGGGGATTTTATCCATTGTGATTAGTCGATTCCTGCACGTCTCCACTCCGCTTCGCCCAGCTCCGACTCAGTGGAAACGCACCCTAAGGAAGGGATTGAAAAAGCAAAGGAATTGCATAATGAAGTACAGACGCCAGCACATCAAGCTACTACAATCTGTCAAATTTCTTTAAAAGATTTTCAACTTTATCACTAAACTATTAGGTTCAAAGTTGATTGGAAAAATTTGACAGTTTCGGATAGTTTGATGTGCTGGCGTCTGTACAACATTATAACACTCGTTTGTATGATATTATTGTTACTATGACACTGGTTGTTTTAATGTTGGCAATAAGCTAACTGTTTCAGAAACTTTTATAGAGGATTTATAGCACGGGTGTAGATAAAAGGATTAATTGAATAGAACAAAAACAAGACATGTGACACCCACGCCCGAACTGGGCCCGCGTGGTGGATTACGGCCCACTCCCTCTCACAGAGAGGGGGCCTGTGTCCCAACAGTGGGAACATTATAGGCTGATTATACTTGTATTTGTAGTTGAATGGATAGTCACGAAGTAGAACAGGTGGCCAATAGGTCACTTTTGTCTATGTAGCAGATGACGGCTAATAGGCACGTCAAAAATGAACATGAAATAAGAAGTATTTACAGCAGAGACAAAGTTTTTACCGCTTAAATCAGACAGCTGCCTTGGTTAATTTATTTTTATATGTATGTTACTAATTATGTACAGACGCCAGCACATCAAGCTACCCGAAACTGTCAGATTTGACCAATCAACTTTGAACCTTATGCTTTAGTGATAAAGTTGAAAATCTATTAAAGAAATCTGACAGATTGTGGATGGGTGACCATCTTTACATACCGAGACCCTTCCGTGCCTCGGAAAGCACGTTGAGCCGTTGGTCCCGGCTGTCTTTCGTAGAACTTTGACAGTCGTTACGGGTAGTCAGAAGCCCGAAAGTCTGACAACCAGTCTTACCTAGGGTTATCGTATTACCCAGTAACTGGGTTGTGGAGGTCAGATATGCAGTCGCCCATGTAAAATACTGGTACTCAGCCGCATCCGGTTAGACTGGAAGTTAACTCCAACATAGTTGGGAAAAGGCTAGGCATATGATGACTAATAATAAAGCTGAAGAGATTTATTTGAACGCGTTAATTTCTGGAAATACTGGTTGGACTAAAAAAAATCATTTGGCATTTGATAGGCCAATTGACAACAGAGGAAGGTTAAACATTTAGGCTATTGAACATCGCGATACGACTGTTAGGAGCCGAACAAAAAGAAAAAGAAGTCAGAAGGAACGCTAAACGAAAACCAAGTAATAGCGCGACCGGGTGAGGGTCGAAAAACAGAATAAAATAGTACGTGCAACTGTCTGCCAAATACAAGTGTTTATTTATACTGGTTGTCTGAAAAGTCATGGATTACCTTTTACCTGCTGATGGGCCACATTGGGATCTACCAATAAAAAAATGACCATGGTAAAAGTCTTATGGTTTCCGAGTTTTTTGATGTTTAATGAAATTTTGGAAAATCTCTACCTTTCATCAGTTTTTTCCATGCCATTTCTACGAATGAAAACTCTTTCGACTACGGGTTTTTTTATTTGCATCTTGAATCATCCTACTATCAATTGAATACAAGAAAGTTACAGATATCATCTTTTAAATACCTAAAATTTAGGTTAAAACTTAAAATTTTCACCAAAAAAATTTTACCTTATTTTTGATCAGCCCTGGTGAAAAAAAAAATATTGGTAGGTCATTTTTTTTATTGGTAGATCCCAATGTGGCCCATCAGCAGGTAAAAGGTAATCCATGACTTTTCGGACACCCAGTAGATACAGAACAGTGAACAATACAGCACTGCCCACAAAACGTTTTTACTTTAATTCCATTTAATGCCTGTTTTGTCTCACTGCTCCGTAAAAATCTCAGCCAGTAAAATCACAAATCTAGCCTTTCCGCCCTCAATATAACACTAGACAACAGGCCATCGGTCCAGAATGTTCCATGTAGTCACGCGAGCTGCAATAAAAACGGCATTATTTCATTATATTCATGAATCTTACGTGCACCACCCAGCCAACGTGAAACGCAAAACAAACGATGTTTAACTCCTATAGAATATATTATATTACGTTTTATTATTTTCGTAGACATGACTGAGGGGAATTGACGTTATTATTTTATATTACGGGGAAGAAAATTGTGTATTGTTTTAGTTTTTCGTTGTGATAATATCTTTGGAAGGGCCAATTGTGAGAATATGCTGGTACAATATTTTAGTTTTACGTCATCATTTTTGAGGTATGAATCGAATAAGGAGAGGCATATGACCCAGAATTAGACTGCAAATAACAAAAGTGTTTTCGTTTATTTTTAGGGTTCCGTACCCAAAGGGAAAAACGGAACCCTATTACTCCCGCTCCGCTGTCCGACCGTCCGTCCGAAGGTCTTTCACCAGGCTGTATCTCATGAACCGTGATAGTTAGACAGTTGAAGTTTTCACAGATGGTGTATTTCTGTTGCCGCTATAACAACAAATATTAGAAAAACAGAATAAAATCAATATTTAAGGGGGCTCCCATACAACAGACATGATTTTTTTGCCGTTTTTATAGATAATGGTACGGAACCCTTCGTCCGCGAATCCAGCTCGCGCATGGCCGGTTTTTTTCTTACTATTATTACTAGGGCCCCAGGAACGTATAACAGTAGAAGGCTAATTTCCGTAATTTAAAACATTCAATCCAGTCGCAATCTGATCTCAGCGACAATCAATGTCAAAAACTTGTCAAAAACGTAGGGAAATTAGAGGTATTTTTGACAGATTGAGACTGAGATCAGACTGCGATCGTTCTTAACATTACGAGAATTACCCCTGTGGTCTATTCTGTAAAAAGCTCACCGCGAAAACCAGGCGGCGTGAGTTTGAAGTGAGCCGTCATTTCATTTGTCAGGGAATGAAATTATAGATAGATCCCTTCACCTAAGTTTTCACGGTCAGAATTTTACAAAATAGGTCGTTTCTACCTATTATTATTTATTTATTTATAAATACAGTATTTATACACGTTCATGTTTCTTCTTTCTTTCTATCCCCTTAAGTAAGTCTTAGATAACATAAAGGTCCAGTAATAAAATAATATTAATAATTTATTTAATTTCTTACATCGGACTTTACACTTTTTTATTTGATTTTTATTTGTTTTTCATCTGATGTATGTCTCAGGTGTACTGTGTGTCTTACAGTCTGTGCTAAATAAATGTATTTTCTTTCTTTCTTTCTTTCTAATAAAAGCCACATAGCCATAGCGGGTTTAAAAGTTATCTTTCTTTCTATATAATAAAATACCATAACACAAAACATAATGCAATGTAATCCTCGAAAGGTTTGGCACAGGTGTACCCATAGTACACCCGTATTTTGCCAGTAAGTAAAGAAAAGTAAACCGTATAGTAAAAAGCCGGCTAAGTGCGTGTTTGACCACGCACATGAATTTATCTCAAGAACAAACTTAACATTGTAGTTGAAAATCACGTTCTCCGATACATTGCAACTGCAAATGTAAGTTGGTCGACTATTACTCGTAAACTTGTAGAGTCTACTTAGTTGTGATAGTTTTTCTACTAACTTCGTTATACAGCGTGTAACGGAAGGGGGGTATCAACCCTGAAGGAGGTGAATGTGCTCATGAAACTCAACAACTTTCCCCAAAGAACATAGGTCGAAATATGAAAAAAAAATTTGGCCCTCCCTTACAAAACTGACTACCAGCTGATTGATTTAGGTACTATGGGAGGGGCAAATTTTCAACTGAACATAAAATATCTGTCGCAAAACACTTTCTGCTTAAAGTCCTTTTATTCCCAAAGCACTACGAAATGAAATCCGCGTGGCGACACTTAAAATAAATTAGGTTAAAATATCTAAGCATCAGGAACATCTTGAGGCAAATAGGGTCATAGAAAAGATTATCCGAAGTATCAAATCGTAGTAGACGAGAATAAATTGGTTTAACATTAAGCTATTCATGTATTAGGGCTGAAGGTGACGTCACAGTCCATGCTAGGCTATGTTTTTGTTTTACTTTTGCATACATAAATAAAGTCTTCCAGACTGAATTTCGGCCATGGTGACCAGTCTCAGCTGAGCCCAGCCTTCGGCCGGTGCAGGAGATATGGTGCACAAGTGTGCGCTGCACTTCCTCTTCCCTCACTCTCATAGTCTGATGGGACGGCAATCCGACACGACCGGAGAGAGATCAGGCGCAGGGCTTAACTTGCTTTCCGAGGCGCGAGGGTATCACACCGCCGACTTCCAAACTCTGGGCTTTTACTAAGAAATTCCCAATGGAATAACACTGCGCGACCCGGGAACCAAATCCAGGACCCATGCTCAGCAGTCACAACCACAGACCAACGGAGAAGTTAAGGGTGGGTAGAGGGGTTTGTATAAACGGAGTACATAAAATAATAATGGATACATAGATTGTAAAGGAACGCTTTAAAATTAAACAGACGATAATTAAATTCTCATTTCAGCTCCACAAAGTGGATACTTAACACTTAGTTGGTACCCATTAGCTTAATCCCTCCGAGAATTACTGGAAATAGGTGCTGAATTAAAGTGAAAAACAGGTAAATATACTGAGAAAAATAATTTAAGACCTTTTTCATAACATTCTGATGTTACCAACGAAACTTGAAAAAATACAACTCATATGGAAAATTAACCCATTCAATGCTACCAACGCACCATTTGCGTTGAATGAAATTTCTATAATATGCCACTAACGCACCAGTTGCGTTCAGGGTGCCACTCTTTTTTTTTTGTCAAACTAAAATTAGTATTGGTCAAAAACGGCGGGAAAGTGTTAAATGGGATATAAGTTAGCAATCTAATGAGTGATTTTATAATTCACTCTTAACTCACACACGAAATAGTTCTAGTAGCCATGGGCGTTAACTTAGTATTTTGTATCTATATCATCATCGTCAGCCCACAGCAGTCCACTGCTGCTTATGGGCCTCTCCAATTGCACACCAATTCCACTCAGTTCTCGGCAACTCTCATCCAGCTGTAACCAGCCACCGTACGAAGATCTATCCTGAGGGCGTCCTAACGTTTGCCGATTCGCGGCCTCCACTCAAGAACACGTCTAACCCAACGGACTTCGGTTCTACGGCTAATATGGTCGAGACATTGTCACTTCACTTCTCACTTTGCTTTATCTGTAAGCTACGTCGCCAACTTTGGTTCTCTGCCGATCACCTCGTTCCGAATTCAATTTCTCGGAGAGACCCAAAGCATAGCCCCATAATACCATCTCTATATTGCCCCATAAATCCAGTAGTCAGAAACTTACTAGAAAAGGCATCCCAAAACACACACTTAACTACAAGTTAATATGTCACAACAACAATTTCAAATTCACAACTTTAAAACATCGCGAATAAGATAAATGGCGGTAACGATCGCGTCGCTTCAACTGTGGAACACGGGCTTTACGCAAATCCCTTCGCCGGGTGCAGTTAAAAAGGATTACGGTAAGGTATTCACACCGCTCGCGTTATACAGTATACGTTAGTATTGTATATCTTTAGCTTTTAGTTTGAGACGAACTTTAAGTTCTATCTAAGTGGTATTTGAGAATTATGTCTGGGTCTGTTTAATATGTGGTATTTATGGCAGCTTATAGGGGGCAGGAAATTCTGAAGTTGTGGTTATTGTTTATCGCGTACACTTCTCAAATTGTAATTAATTCCTTCAGCTCGTTTACTATACTAAATATGATATAACCTATTTTATTTATACTTTTTCACCTGGACAAATCCAATAATATAAATTCGAAAGTAACTCTGTCTGTGTGTTACTTTTTGACGCCTAAACCACTGAACGGATTTGGTTATAACTTGTGATGGAAAACATCGTGAGGAAACCGATATGTCCTAGAACCAAAAAATCGAAGATATGTGATACTCGTATCTACCAACTCACACTGAGCCCGCGTGGTAGATTACGGCCCACTCTCTTACAGAGAGGATGCCTGTATCCCAGGAGTGGGAATATTACAGGCTTATTATGAATGTGATGTTACTTTTATCGGTAATGCGTATACATTGAATAAAAAATAGTCATCTAAGCCGCAGTAACAACCCCTCAAAATTCAGGAGCCGTAGCCGAAAACAAATGAACAAGAAAAATAAGGTTCTAAATCATAAAGTATAATACGAAATACATAGGAACCACAAGTAACAGATGTGCTCCAACGTTTGTTGAACTCGCGTAAATCAAGAACTTGCTTAGTATGTGTCTAGTGGGCACAATAGTACCTACTTCTAAAGGGCGACTGATTTTTTGGCTGGACTTGTAAATGTTGTTGGGGATAACTGTGTTGAGGTTCAGTGTTTCTGGTAATTAGGTTGAAAGAGAAAAAGAACAAAAAACTTATCGAATGCACAAACTCCTCCTGTTTTGAAGTGGGTTTAAAAAATGCTGGTATAATCTTCTTTCTAATATTATGGTATTATAGTGAAAGAAAGAAAATAAGTTTAGTTGACCCGGGTTAAGTAAGGCACACAATTTTCACAACTAAAACCAAAAAAAAAAAACAAAAAAAATCTTTTAATAGTTTGGCGTTTAGGCAGTAAAGGAATTGAAACCAGATTGAGGTGTAATGTTGATTGTTTATTAAATACTAAGCCTAACTATTTACAAAATTAGATGGCTATTTAACTGATACAAACAATTTCAATAAATAGTACCAATAGCAACCAAGTACAAATGACTAAAAATATATTGGTTTACTACGTGCGCGCTGCCACGCGTTAAACAGACCAGAAGTTATAAATATGGGTCGCATACAGCTGAGCGCCTTCATACCCGACGACGCCAGGATTCTCCTACAGGAGAGTAGGAAGGCCACCAGTACTCTCAAGAAGTACAAATCCCGACAGCCGTCCTTCCGTCTTTGCCGACGAGGCCCGTCGCGATCCCCCATACCATGTCCGCCCCGACCCTTGTTCGAGCCAATTGAAATAAATCTGTACAATAATATGTGAACATACAAAAATAACTTTAGTTTGACTGAAATTGGGACAATCACCCACACAGGTACAATTTCAGACAATCAATTCTCAATGGAGATCTCACACAAAATCTACGACATCTATAAAAAGAATAAAATCAAGAATATCTTTCAGCACACCAATCAATATTCAATTGAAACTACGTACACTACCGTACCTAGAAAACAACACAAAACTTAATATTTCATGACACAGCCGTTTTTCTAAGAAAAATCGCCTTTGAATGACCCATTGCAATCCAACCGTCATTCTTATGTACATGTCCAAGCATTCCCGGGGTCATTTAAACTGAATATAGAATCCCACCGGGAAAACCGCGGGATTCACCACGCAACTTCGACTACGGTTTTTGGACAATCTGTACATAAATAATCGGGCTTATGTACCCTATTTACTGCGTATACAGTTACCATTGCCAAAAGTTTTTGTAAGTCCCGGGGTGTGAGTAAATAAGTAAGGATTTGATCAATATTTACAAGATTTAGTCGTTCTGTCGCATGGCGTATGTCAGGTGACGACGCCGGCATTAAGGGAATTGGGTGATAGTGAGGGGACATATCGATACGAATTTTATCGATGTTGGTTAGTTGTTTATTGGTGTGCTATTGGTTTTCTAGTTTCAATTTTGGAATCGATTTTAGCGCTGGTTTGATTTTAGCACAGTAATAATTTATGTATTTTACACATTCTTTGACCCTTCGCCCGCGTTTTGTTTGCGGCTTCGCCCGCGTGGTTCTTTTGGCTACAATTATGCCATTGAAACGTACTACGGGTATAAAAAGTAACTTTTGTCGTTCTCCAGGTCCCAGACTACCTAATGCGTCAAATTTCATAACCATATGTTCAGTGGCTTTGGTGTGAAAAAGTAAGAGACAGACTGACAGACTTGAAGTTAATTTTGAATTTATAATATTATAGTATAGATTATTAACTGTTTTTCTCGTATCTAGTCTTTAATTCAGTAATCAACACAGGCTACCTATATCATCGTTCTAATGCCACATAACAAACATTTATACAAATTATGCCACACGTAATACTAAATTTCAATCGCGTTGCACTACATTAATTCACGCCTACCGCCTATCAATGTCTTCAGCGCCATTAAGCATTGAAAATATATTATCTAACCGTACAGTTTACTTCTTCATAATATTTTCTTTGTTACATTTCCTGATAAACATATTTTTAACAAATATTAATATAAAATAACACCATTACTGTTAAAATTACATCACTAATTATTATGGCTTGTCTGAATTAATATTTTAAAGAGAAAAAAAAAATATTTTTTGCACGTTTGTTTGTTATGCCTTTACGCTAAAGCGGCTGAACGAAATTGAATGAAATTTGACACATAGGTAGACCATGGCCTGGTTTAGGATGAGGAATACTTTTATCCCGATATTTTCAAGCGATCGAGACGCGGGTGAAATCGCGGGGCGCAGTTAATTTTGAATAAAAAAATAGTGTGTGCGCAACATGTCCCAGAATTAACGCACAACTTCTTAAGGGGTCATTGTACTCATCATTATGAACAACTTAACTATGGGAACAAACCTGAAATCTCGAAAAAAAAATCACCTATTCCCTACATTTTGACGAGTTATGCGAACGCGCACAGGCAATACAAACAATAAACCGTGTTACTAAAAACGAGCATTAAATTTAACAATATCAGGAAATAAAATTGAAAAAGTACATTCAAACTTCGCCATTTTTAGGGTTCCGTAGTCAACAAAGGAACCTTATTGTTTCGCCATGACCGTCTGTCCGTCCGTCCGTCCCTAGCTTAGCTTAGAGACTCTTAGTACTAGAAAGCTGTAATTTGGCATGGATATACATATTAATCACGCCAATAAAGTGGTAAAATGAAATCTTGAAAAAAAAAAAAATCTTAGGGTACCTCTACACGTAAAGTGGGGATGTTCTTTTTTTCTCGTCTACCCTATGGTGTGGGGTATCGTTGGATAGGTTTTTCATAAATATTGCGGATTTGTCCAAACCATTTTTCGATTCAAGGATCCGTTTGTGACATATTGAGCTTTAAATGGTTTATTTTAATACAGTATCAAGTGTCGTCCCCCCCCCCCCCCCGCCAGCTACTAAATGGTTGCTTTTGGATATGTGAAAAAAATCACGGCAATAGTATATATAACTAAATTAAAAGGAGAACTATTACAGCTAAGTAGGCTTTACACGTTTACGAGTAATAGTCAACCAACTTAAATTTGTAGTTGCAATGAATGGGAGCACATGATTTTCAACTACAATGTTAGGTTGGTTCTTGGGATAAATTCATTTCAACTACGGAACCCTTCATTGTGCCTGGTCCGAAACACATATTGCCGGTTCTTAGGTTATGTATTGCCAAGGTAGTTTCGACTTAATGAAACTACATCACAGAGATAATTTTCTTTTATTTCTAACTAAAGTAAGCAAATAAATAAATTAAAACACCGGTTTGTTTTAAAAAATGCGATACTTTTTTGATAAGTGTTAACTTATTATTCAAGTTTCAGCGAAAAATATATGAAAATTATACGAAGGTATGCTTGAACAATATTAAATGCACGTTTGAAATAGCCATTTTTGTATGTTATGAGTACATGAAGGTTGCCTGCAATTTACTTCACAGACTAGGTCATAACTGTTTGCTTTACATTACGTTAGAAACGTTTTCTTTTTAACAATGGTTAACTAAAAAAAATATTTAACATAATTTTATGTACAGAAGCCAGCGCATCAAGCTACTACAAATCATCAAATCTCTTTAATAGACTTTCAACTTTGTCGCTAAAGTATAAGGTTCAAGGTTGATTGGGAAAATTTTACAGTTTCAGGTAGCTTGATGTGCTGGCGTCTCTATATTATAGAATTGTAGACGGACTTAACAAAAAACGCTAACGTAAAATAGGTTTTTTTTTTGGAATAAAGAAGGTGCCGTTACTTTCAGTGCTAAACATGGTCTTCCTCATGATTGGTAGGCGCAATGAAAGGTGAAGAGGAACTGCTGCATCTGCTTCAATAGAGGATGCTGCTTGGTATGGCTTGGATGGGCAAAGATTGTTACTCACTGGAAGCCTGCGGGAGAACCTCTTCTTTGCGGTACTCCGCGGCAAAGATGTTGTGACGATTGAATCATGTTTGAGGCTAACATGGCCAGAAATTGCACAAGAGGTTCGGAAAAAGGGGAGCGTTTATCTCAGTAGAGGAACAGAATATTGGCTATCAAAAAAAAAAAAGAAGAAGACACTGCTGCGCTTATATTATTTAAAAAAAAAACAGGGTTTGGAAAACATTTTGGGTTTTTGTACGGAAACCCACGGAAAATGGATGAAAAAACACAAATGTAATAGTATTTCACCAAACATCGATATTTAAACACACAACACTATGCAAAAACGAATTTATCAGTTATCCTTTGGCCCGCCGCGCGCCGCGTCGTCGTAATAGGACTCAAGTCGAACAAAACAAGTGCAAATCGATTGGCACATGAATTAACTATAGAGTGCTGTTGCGAAGTCTTTATTTATACCGATGGGACATCAATGGACATTTTAAAGGGGATAGTTTAAAATGTAATGTGTGAACTAGTGGGTAAGATGGATAGTCTTTAGCTTTTATACGTATATTTGTATTCATGCTATTTTTTTGAGAAATTAAATCATGATGCAATGAAATGGTTAGCGAGGTTGAGAATACGACTGACTTTTCAGAGGGCCTAGCATGTTTTTTGCATTTTGTTTTTTTTTTTTGCATTTTCGTGGCATTTTCTTCAAAACGTTTCGTATTTCTCAGTATGTCGACATCGACTTTCAACAAGATTGATAGAATGATTGATAAACGATGATTGATGATTGTTTCATTATTTGACTGATTGTTTTCGGTAGTTTATGTCAATCAAATATATTTTTGACTTTTTCACCTATGAATGTATTTGGTGAACCGACGTCAGTATCGTCACTTCTTAATTCTCCTTCTTAATTTTAACTTAGACTAATATAAATTATAATATGATAATGCTGAACAAAAACCTCATCGTTGCATGAAGCAACAAACACAGACGGCTACAGATAACTACAGAATTCGTCAGGCTTGTGTATTGTCAGTTATGTCTATGATCACATAACTAAAATGTTCAATATGACGGTCAGAAAAATCTATCGATATAATACAGGTTTTCAACCTCGTACCTAAGAAGCTAATCTGAAAAACCAGGCCACTGCTGTGGCATTCCTTTTTAAAGGATTTTATAGGATTAGTTTACCAAAACTAAAAGTACTTTTCACTCTTACCTAGGTAATCTGGCTTACAGCAGACGGAGCTTATAGCTGATGAATGGAAAGGTATTGGAACAGCTGTCTAGATTTAGTAACAGCCGGTCGATTCTGTAAAAATCTCACCGTGAAATCATAAGTGAAGTGAACACTTAATAGTGTTAATCCCTAGCGAATGACAGCTCACTCCACGCTCACTTCACCCAAGCTTTCACGGTGAGATGGTTACAGAATCGCACGGCTGAGCATGATTAAAAATCTGAGTAATATACGATTTGTAGAGTTTAGATTGAAATTTCTATAACTAGGCACTGGAAGGATTGTCTGCAAAAGGGAGCCTTACAAAATGCAGGCTCGTAGAAAAATCTTTCTTTTGTAGCACAGTGACGAGTTTTATAAGATAACTAGCTGTGCCCGCGACTTTGTTCGCGTGCATCTCGGAAAATAAATGAGACTGGACATTAATCAGACATGGGTTTTAATTTTTTTGCGCGAAACCCTAATTATTTTTCAAAAATAAAAGTTAAAATTACGTTAGCCTGTGTCACGCCTTATCAATCCATCCAAATGTTGCCTTTAAAAGATCGCTCTTAGCGATAAGACCGCCTATTGTGTCACCCTTTTGTAAAATTTCTATACACATGTCTGTAATTTATATAGTGTACATAATAAAGAATATTCTATTATAATCTATCTGCCAGTGAAAATCAGTCCACCCGTTTTGGAGATAAGGCGGAACAAACACAAAAAAATATTTTAAAAAATGTTTTTTTCTTAAATAATACTAATACACTACTAACACTCATATGCATTTATTAAAAAGCTGTTATTTTAACATTAAAAACAGACACTACAATTTTTATTATTTTTTGTATAGATGTGTTTTTTTAATGTGGTACTGAAATTCACATATTATGTACCTACACAGAACCATAGAGAACGTGGTAATACTGCATGCAGTTAATAAACAATAACTTTACTTTTACACTCCTCGTCATTTGATTAGCCTCACCTATTTTTTGGTAATAATTGATTCTTAGCTTGCTGATAATTAGTTGATATGTGGTTATTGTAATATTTCTTTCAAACAGAATCTGTTACACAGCGAATATTCAAGAAAGAAAGCAAGGATACCAGGGGCGCGGGTTACTGCTCGCTAGAAGTTCGTCACATGAATAGCCTCATAGAAATAAAACTCATTATATACATCCAAAAAAGTGTTAATTTTATTTGTAATACTTTGTATTATTTCCGTTATTTCTTATAACGTCGAAAATTCTATCTGGTAACGAGTCATACAATTAATGTAAAAAGTTTAAATCAATGTTTTTCCAAGCAATCTTAATTTCGGTAATCAAAGCTTGTTTATTCTCATATTGACGACCACCTCCATAGATTTTACGGGATAATTCACCAAAAACATTCTCAATTATGTTTAAATCTGGAGAATTAGCCGGCCAATTCATAACTTCGATTTTTTGAACCTTAAACCACTCCTTTACTTGCTGAGCCGTATGTATTGGGGCATTATCTTGCTGAAATACTCATTTACGACTTTTAACAACAGCGCAAATCTTTCCATATTCACTTTCTAGAAGATGTATATATTTACTTGAGTCTTGTTTTCCCTCAAGAAAGACAATATCTATAGTGCCATTGTAACTAATCGCAGCCCAGGCCATGACAGAACCGAAGGACTTTTGATGACGAGACAATATTTTTTCTTCTTTTCGTAAATCGTGGAAATAATAGTTGTATCCGTCAGGCCCATCTAAGTTAAATTTTTTCTCGTCGGAAAAAATTACTATTCTCCATTTATCTGTCCAGCTCATATGTTCTTTAGCGAACCAAAGCCGTTCTGTAATGTGATGTTGTTTCAAAGCCGGTTTTTTCTTTAATTTCATTATTTTTAAGTGTGCTGTCGTTTTTATAATTCTTGTTACAGTTGAGACAGATGCTGCTGTTCCAACTTCTGCTGCTATTTGCCTTGCACTCTTAGTACTATTAGATGCCACGCGTAATATCATTCGACGTTCTCTTGGTGTTGTCGCAAATTTTGTTCGACCTTTGTAGTTCTTACCGTAACTTTCTTTATTTTTAACAAAATTTTAATAACTTTAGCACTTCTATTTAATTTTCTGGCAATTTCGCGATTAGATATTTTTTGACCGAGTAAAAAATTAATTTGAAAAATTTCTTCATCAGTTAATTTTTTATTGCGTCCCATTTTATCTTATAACTAATTTTAACGTTTTAAATCAATTGTAACTTATTTGATATGTCATAGAGTTTTAGAAAATAATATGTAACCTTGACGAAAACAAAACGCGTGGCTCTGATAACGCAATCAATTTGACTGAGGCTATTCATGTGACGAACTGCTACTGAGCGATACTCCCCGCCACGCGTATCCTCGCCCTCTTTCTCGATTATTTGTTGGGTATCAGATTCTGCCTGAAAGATGTAATATAAACAACACATACCTAAATAAATATAAGCAAGCCAAGAATCACTTATTAGAAAAAAATAGGTGAGGCTAATCAAATGACGAGGAGTGTATACGGATAATATCGTGCTACGTAAAATGCTACGAGCGCGCTACTGTAGTCATTCTAAATCACCTAAGTACGTGTAAGTGCTACGAAGTGCTACGCGTAAATCCCTGCTACGCTGCTAAATAATACACAACGGATTTGTTAATATTTTAACACGTAGTTTGATTATTATTTGCATTTTTTATAGAGTAAGTAGTTGGAAATGAATGTTGAGTAGTGATGTGTTAAGAATTTAGAGTCGATGAAAGTTTTTTTCAGTTGCCTCTACCATTGACTTGACACACTGAAATGGATAATTTAATTCATTTTTTTTAGCTCTTTAAATATGTATTTTTAAATATGTTTTTTAAATATGTATTTAATATACACGGTATTATTACTTTGATGGGGAATAGAATAGAATAGAATACTCTTTATTATGTACACCATAGAAAGTACAGACATAAACATAGAAATTACAGCTTCCATTCTAGCTGCATGCAGCTAAATACCAGTATTTTATATGGAGCGACTAGGAGGAGGTCAGACTACCATCTGACCTCCCATCCCTTAAAAAGACATATCTTACAAACGAAAATATTATTAGCAGAGCAGATTTCATTTCTATTACTACCTATAAAAGAATAGCTGTAAGATAAAATTTCTATCAGCTCACAGCAACATTTAACGCAACAACAAACTCCATTAAAGTCTCAAACTTGATACAAACTCACAATAATAATATAAAATCAACTGAACATCTGTTATCAGGAGCTTACGGCTATACAAAGTTGCGACTAGTTCCCGACTCGGGACTCGAACCGACTTCGAGGACAGTTAACGGGCTTTCAAAGGGACAATGTCGTAATATCTTCACGATATTGTTGTTCTGTTAGTTTGTGGGTAGTTTAGATTTTAAATTCTTGTTGAGCGGTTTTAGAATTCAATTGCAGTGTCTGGTTTGATGTGTGATTGTTAGGTAAATGTACAACAAGGTTATTTTATTTTTTTAGATCAATAAGAGTTTCTGGTTTTACATTGAGCATCCACTTGTCTGTTAGGCAAGCTTATTAAGTTCGCTAACAATAGAAAAAGTAATTGTGTCTCATTAGTGATAATTGAGCTATTATGCAGGCATCAAGTCCGTCCATTTAGGTACAGACGCCAGCACATCAAACTACTACAATCTGTCAAATTTCTTTGATAGTCTTTCAACTTTATCGCCAAAGCATAAGGTTCAAGGTTGATTGGGAAATTTGAAAATATCAGATAGCTTGATGTGCTGGCGTCTGTACATAGAATTAATTAAATAATAAATAGAAATGTAATCAACTATTATCAAAAAACGAAAAAAAGAGTTCTATTCTATCTGTAAAATTCTAATTTAATTACGGAAATAGTTTTTTGTGTCACACGCTCGTCGTTGATGATCACTCATTAACCATCCTGTTTTACCTGTCTACTAGTGTTAATCTATCGTTTATCTTACTATAGACAATATTTCAGCTTGAAACCAAAAATAGAACCTAATTTTCATCATAAAGAGTCAAACTAAAATCAGCATGAAATATTGACACATAAAAAATATATTGATGACGAGGTATTCGGTTCATGTGGACATTTTTTTTCAGCCAATCAGCTGAACCCAAAATACACAATACGCTCTCAAAAGGCGTGAAAGACAGCCAAATAAAAAACCTTAAGTAGGTACAAGTACTCTCAAGTCAGTTTTGTCAGTTAAGGCCGGTAATACGTGAACGATAGCGGCGGCAGAGCCTTTGTTCGCGCGTGATCAAGGGGCCGGCGAGGGCTTTGATGACACTTCTCTGCTGATCACAAGATTGGAGGCGTGGACCTTGGTGTGTTGTTCGGGAGCAGGATATGGGTGTTTATTTAGTTGGTAATTGATTTAATTGGGTGGTCCAGTTGACCGTTATGTGAGGAGGAATATGATGTAAGGTTAACTATGGAATATGATGTTAGGTTAGTTAGTTGCTTAAGTTGGACTAAATAACTACCTACTTTTTTTTTCTATATATTTTATTTTTTCTATTTTATATCTAGACCGCCGAACTCCGACCTCATCTAGTTTTTAAAATATGATTGACGTGTAAAAGTGTTTGTACAAACCTACTTACATTTATAATTTAGATTTATTTTGTAAAGACTGTTCTCACACCAACGTAGAAAAAATCACGTTGATGAAAACTAGTTTGTTATCATGATAATAAATATAAATGTTTTCTTTGATATAATTGTGAAAATTTCAACGTTCCAAACTAATATAATCACGAGCACAAAGCAGAAATAGTAGACGGCTGCGCGTCATGATTGTGACGAGAAGGCTTCCACTCAGTATGATGCTGTGCTATTGGGGACCACAGCATAGCGCTGGTTTTCAGTGATTACCCATTTATTTACTTTACATGTAAGACACCGGCCATAAAAATAGTAAGAGACTATCCAAAAGTACCTGGGTACTTAAACTGTACCTAAATTTATTTAACAAGAAAATGTTTACATATAAAATTTAATAATAATTATAATTTTATTTTCCCCTGGCAAAAATATTGCCACTATTAAATTAAACTATGATTAACATAAAACCGACCGCGATTACGAAATAAAACATAATTTCTGTCGTTAAACGTAATACATTGGCACGAATTAAAAACTTGGGTCCTTTAGTTAATTAGAAAAAGTCTCATATTACCAGAATTCGTTTCAAAACTGCCGTAAATTAGCTCATTTCGCAGACGTAGGCATTATTTAGTTTGTTTCTAGGACAATTCCCAGGACAGTGCCTGTTGAACTTTAGCAGTAAACATAAGGTTTGCTCTGGCATAGTAGCACTAGTAACTAAAAGTTTGGTAAATACAATATTTACTCGTGGAATGATAAGGTAAAGCAAATTGCAAACAGTTAATCATCCTGACGATTAACTGTTTATCAAATTGACACACTACGTCAATTAGCCGTATTTTATAGCAAAGTCATACATCAAAATCAAAATCAAAAATCATTTGTTCAAACTGGCCAGAGAACCAACACTTTTTGCTACGTTAAAATGACATGACAGTCCCACAAAACGCCCGCCCTTCACCCCTTCCTAGTCCTTTAGCTGGGAAGATCTACTAAAGAACTACAATTAAGTTGTTAGTCAATATGATAAACAGTAAGAATGGAAAGTCAAAGAAATTTCCTTGACTTGACATTCTTTTCCCATACCACGTTTCAGAAACTTTCATTTTCATTCATAATGGGAACGTAATCAGTTGAATAGAAAATTATTAAATAGATAAATATATCTGAAGGTGTTTATTGTTCTCATTCCACAACTGAAAAGACAATTTACAATTTAATTTTTATTAATTTTTATTTTTCAGTCATCGCCAAGCGTTTGGTTGACTTTTTACAACGTGGCAATGCTACCAGCGTTTTGGGCACGTTTCCTATTGACAGCGATGCGGACGAATTTTTGTATGCCCTTTGATTATTTCCCCTCCTTTGTGTACATATACTTGTACATATTATTTATTTATTTAAACTTTTCGCACACAAAAAGGTACAAAGGCAGACTTAATGCCTTAGGTATTCTCTACCAGTCAACCAAGGGTGGTGAAGAGATTAGATGGCAGGTGCTTTGGTTGAGCCAAAATAAATAAAGAACCAATTAAAAAGTGTATTTCATTTGTTCTGCTTCCAAGCCACTATCGATCTTCATATCTTGTATTTTTGAGCAATTAGTGCTTTTCATCGAAGTACTGCTGGTGGGAAATACTGGTATTCAGCTGCATCCGGTTACACTGGAATCCGAGCTCAACATAGTTGGGAAAAGGCTAGGTAGATTTTATCTAATAATCAGCAAACCCTAGTGCAAAGCAGCATTAGATCAAGGTGTGTTTTAAAACTCATAAACTTTGCATTAAGATGAAAGCCGCAATTCACCTTTCATTTAACAAATTGAAAGCCATGGTGCTCACCGGTGAGCGACAGCAATTGTTTTAGTTAATTCTTTGAATAGTAATAAGAAATAATTATTTAGAGTGGGGTTTTTGATTATTTTGAACAGTATGAGCCAATAAAATATAACGTGTAAAATTTGCCGAAATCGCGAATCAGCGTCAGCCCATATGGAAAGTTCAGTGGTGGTCAGTGGTGGTCACCAGTGACCACCACGGCGTTCAATGTGTTAATTAGGCTAGACTACTTTTGAATAATACTCAGATTTATTAAACTGATGAGTGAGTGGTTTAATTTTCAAATCTAACTTCTATAAGAACATGTCCACAACATATTTGAGAGAATAAAAAAATAAGATCTAAGTATCTTATTTTTTATTCTCTCAAATACCTACCTACTTTAATTGTATTTTTTGGAAACTTGATTCGAATCCACATACATAAAAATGAAATGCTGTTCTTTGATAAGCGCATCATTTAAGAACGGCCGGACTGATTTGGCTATGTCTGTAGTATTTACAACATTTATTCGTTCATTTCATTATTACAAACATTTATTCGTAATAATTCGAATAAGGTTATTATGAAAAGAAAAATTGGAAAAGTTGCCCGAAAATTGAAAAATACAGCAAAAATGAATGTGTTTTTTTCTATGGGATTTTCGTATGAGGCCATATTTTGACGGGACAACGTCTGTCGGGTCGGCTAGTGTAAATTAATTTATAATAAGGTAACAACAAAAAGCTTTTTACTATCTATAATAATATGTACAAACTTCTAATACTAAATAAACTACAAATTATTAAAATGAAAATATAATAACCTAATCTAACTAAAACTATTAAAAAACTAAAATAATGCGTCGAAATATTCTTCCACCTCACTGTCAACTGGTAATATGCCCAAGATACTGGCGGCGTTGCCACGTTGAATTGAATTAAAAATGTATTATAATAAAGAGAAAAGATTAGATTATTGTATGTTTGTTTTTTACTATTTCACGCTAAAACGGCTATAAGGATTTGGACGAAATTTGGCACATAGGTAGACCTTGACCTGGATTAGGAGTATCCAGATATTCGCACGGTATCGAGACTTATGCGGGTGGAACCGTGTTGTTAATAAAAATACATCGTTATCATACTTATTTACCTTTAACTGCATTAACATTGGCCAAAAATACAGCACAAAGCCCACAAGATATTACATACGTATAGTGCTTAATATTTTACGTAATTTTGGTCCTAAAAAATATTATTTGAGGCACTGAAAATATTAAATAATACTACCTCTGAAAAACGAATAAGTTGAAATCCGTTCCCGTAAATATAACCTGTCAAAACAGACCCGTCGCTGACACATCAAATATATACTGTTAAAATATATTAGCACATCGTCCATTCGTCCGTCAGTGACGCAAATATTGCCAGAACCTTGAAACTCTGTGAAAAACAGACACCGGTTACAGTAAATAAAGCCAGAATCACTTTTCTCTAAATTAGATTAGGCCCGGGATCTTATATTTTGTTCAAAATATTTGTTTTTAAATAAAACACACTATGTTCAACGCTCTCTTGGACGCTAGGCCTGACTGTGATGATCTCGCAGACGAATGGAAAAAGTTTGTCAGAATAGAGTGTTGTGATATGAGTGTATGAGTGTCGTGTACTTGTATGCTTTATAGCATCGTTTTTGGTCTTAACTTATGTAATTGGCCTTGGTCGTTTTTTTATTAAACAAATAAATAACAGACTAGTATCTTTATCAGAAACAATGTCGTCATGACTATCTTTCAGAAAATCTTGTTCCATTTGACGTATATGTCTTGAAGATTTTTTTATCAACCTGCAACATTTTCCACGTATTTTTTTTATTCACTGCCATCTATTAAATTAATCAAAGTAGTAATTATCTTGAAACGGCACCCCAATTGCCTAACATACTTTCAATCAAAATTCAAAGGAATTTTAAGAAAATTGCTGATCCATTGCTTCATATGCTTGAAAAACAACATAAATGTGGCAATGTATGTTGTTAAATTGTCAAAATTTAAGGTATTCCTTGCAAGTGTTTTCTGCAATAAAGTTTACTCCTCGCATATGAAAATATATCTACCTAAATACATAGGTAATAAAAACAACCTGCACCTCCTCGAACATATACACCAAACGTTAAATCACTGCTCAACTTTAACAACGGATCATTATTTCCACAAACACCAAAGAAGAACAGTTGAAACAAGTACACCTCTAAATCGTAAAACAAAATAACCAATTAAATAGGAAAATAAAACACAATTAGAGTTGTGCAGGAACAGAGCCGGTTTCAGGCGGGCCATAATACCGTAAAACGTAGAAATAGAACGACGGGAATATTTCGGCTTGCCTCATTATATGCAAATTTCTGTATATTAATAATGAGTTAGGTCAATAATGGTGAGTTCAGACACGAATGGGGGTAGCACTGGAAGCTAGAACTTTCAAGACAGTAAATAATACACAGGAAGTATTTAGTAGCATCTTTTCCTAAATTATATCTTTCAGTCATTGCTTTTTCATGCAAAATAGATAATTACGGGGAAGTCTGTCGATCCATATTCACTAAAAGTTTATTCAGATGTGTACTAAGGTCACCGTGATCATGCTAAATGAGATTTTAATGGTGTTGATGGAGCCTCGCGTCTTGTAAAGGAGTGCGCTGATCCGTGGAAACTGTCGAGCGAATATTAAAACAAATGAGATTTAATAAACATTTACGCATCATTCGGTTTAGGTACAGTTTAATATGGCCAAATTAAACGTAAGTTAATAGTTATATTCATAATGTTGTGACTTAATGCCATTTATGTTTGTGAATTCGCACTGGCCCCGCGTGGAGGGTTATTCTCTTTCAGAGAGGAAGCCTGTGTCCCAGCAATGGGAACAGTATGGGCTAATTAGGCTTATAGAATAGAAACATTTATTTCAGACAGGTTTTATGTAATTTAGTATGTTTTCTTATGCTGTGTTATGTTTGTGAAAATGCGCACAAACACTATCTGTGTTAAATACATACAATACGCCTAATGTAACGAATAATAGCAGCCTATTATAGTCCCACTGAAGGGCAAAGGCATCTCATAAAGAGAAAGCACGAGCTTTGGTCACCACGTTTCCTTAATACAGGTTGGCGATTTCAGACTTATATGTTGCTTTGGAGAAAAACCAATGGTTGAATGATCCCTGCTGAAGATGTTAACCCGTGAGAAGGCGCGCCTAATTTTCTTACACGAGTAGGCGCGTGCGAGCAAATTGCTCACACTATCATAAATGTTTATATTTTTAGTGTTTCTATATTTATTGGCTTATAATGTATTTAAATAAATAACACAAGGTTTAGTAAGTAAGAAAACAAATATTTTAATCAAAACTATTAAACATAATAGCAACTTCTAACGCAAATAACAAAACAACCTAGTATTAATTAATTTTTTTGGCACGTTTCATAAAAATCACAATAAAAACTGTTCCATAACAAAAACTAAAAAGTGTTATTCAGCCATTAAATCTACACTAATGTGCCTCTCGAAACACACTGAGCACATGTATTTTACATGTTCGGTGCAAAGTAATTGCTGGGCGCGTGATGAGCAAATTGCCGCACGTTGGTACACGGCCTCCACAAACGCCTTGCTGCGCGGTCGCAACGCCACTGAGCGGATCGAGAATTGCGTCAGGGGAGAGGGGATGAATATTTAGGAAGGTACTTAAGTGCTTGAATTGGTGTGGCATGGGAAAGACAAAAAATTTTTGAATTAGATTTTTGTGTGAGCAAATTGCTCATAGCGCGCCTTCTCACGGGTTAAAGACAAGGTTTATAGTAGATTCGTATTAATAATTTTGAGGCAGTGAAAAACCTAAATAATGTCTTAGTCTCTAGTACCAACTGTACTAGTAACTAACCATTTACAACTGTTCGCCTCTGAGCCCGCCTTAGCCCGGCATACGACGAACTCAAACATACCTTGGTACGGGGCCTTGTTAATATAATAGCAATATTAAACACTGTTATTTCAAAATTCGCAATTCGTGGCCTGTTTAGTTTTCGGACATGCGATTTGGAGTAAAAAATTAATAGTACCCTGTCGGTAGGAAATAGGAGCGTTTAATATTTATCGTTAATTTTGTGCGGAATGGCTATAAATTATATATTTTATTTGGAAAATGTTTTGGCCAGGTATTTCGGTTAGTCCTTGGGTTTGGCGAACTATTTGAACGAGCTTTATTGTTAGTTAGTTTTTTGTTTAATGAACATGAATTTTAAGTTTGAACTTCAAGTTTTTATTGTTATTTTACTTTCGAAGCAATTTTGAAAGCAATTTACTTGTCAAACGGAATTTTAATATTCACAACCATTATAATGTTTCCACTGCCGGTACACAGACTTCCTCTCTGTGAGAGGGAATGGGCCGTAATTCACCACGCGGTTCCTCACGATATTTTGGTGAAGGTGAAGGTGATGAAATAAATTACACAAACTGGGTTTGAACCCACAACTCGTAACTGGGCCACCACTGCTCTCAAAAATCATAAGCTAAATGTAAATAGAACCGTGAAAAGTTTGAATTAATAAATAAAGACTGTTAAATATTTTTAGTGTGAATTATTTCACAGTAATGAAAGTACCACTGAAAAAAAGAAAACTCTTGGTAAACATCAAGATATTGTATAAACAAAAGTTTAACGATCGTCAACAATCCATTATCAAACACTAATCTATAGATGGAATCCCAAATCATTTCTATTTAAACTGACATTCAGCACAATAAAACCGATTCCCAACAATATCTCCGAACAAATTCAATAGAACACACACTTCAAATCAACTTTGCCAAAGTAAACATCCGTTTCGCCAAACTCACAAATCCGGGGAAAGTATCGCAAGCAAAATAAAGCTAACGTTTGGAGCAACCGTTTCCTAAATCGCGGTACCGACGCCATTGTACGTTGCCGTTATTTATTTATACCACACAAACAGGTGTGTTTCATGAAAAAAGGCTTAGCTGCCTGTAGCGAGGGGCTGCGATCAATGTGTCTGATTTAGATGCTATATTATGTTGAGTTTGTGGAAGTTATTATTTTTTTGTTGTTGATTTTGGGTGTGAGGGATGATGGTGTTTGTTTAACGGATCAGGAGGTGTGGTAGGGAGTTATTTAAGGGACTTTTTTTCTATGTTTTTCAGTGTCTATGTAACATTTCTACGGGTAGCTACTAGCGGTGTTTTTCGTGAGTTTGAAGTCACTCTAACTCTGAGCGTTATACTTAAAGCTTAAGATTTTTGGCACTTAAAATGAATACAAACCTTCGAGGAAAATAGTGTTTTAAAGACATACAATTTGATTTATTTCTAGATATTTGGGAGTGCTAAATTGTAATAACCTAAACGATATTATTTCTTGTAAACTGAAACACTTTTACACATCAAAAATAAATTATGTTTTAAAAATATCTGAGTATGGTGTTGGCTATCCGACTACTCTGAGAAGAAAAACCAAAATAAACTCAGAAAACCAATTCATAAATTAACTAAATCGAAACAACGACAGACCTAGCAAAACCAATTACAAAACTATTACCAAAACCAAACCACATTCCCATTCAAAAACGCAACGTAACCCCACAATATATTAAAAGAATTTCACTCTTCACAAACTATTCCACCAATTTCCAGGTCGCGTGTGACTAGGCGATAAATATGATGTAAATGCTTCAGTAAAATCTAGAAATAAGTCTTGTATTAATTAGCTGAGTTAAATATGGTTAATTTATGCATGCTTTCGAGGCAGGTATGCTAGAGCGGGCTAAAATATAGTTGATTCCAAACTGTCCTGTACGCGAATGAATGAAAATTCATGTCTGTATCGCTTATTTAGTTTAGGCAGGAATTTTTGTGTTTATGTATTTAATGCTCTGTTTTTGATACATATTAATAGGTTACCTCCTCTATTACATGGAACTTTAACATAACTGGATAAATGTAGGCGTACTATAAGTACAGACGCCAGTACATCAAGCTACCCGAAACATAAGCCGCTAAGTAACAATAAAAAACGTCCAATAGCGTCCTTCTTGTTCACTTGATTCATTGTGTTCTTTATACTGGTAATGTTAGAAGGAAATTGTCGACTAACGAGACGCATTCTACTAACACAGACTATCTCTTTAAAAAATCTTTCCCAAAATCATCCGCTTTGCCTTTTCCCAACTTAGCTGGGGTCGGCTTCCAGTCTAACCGGATGCAGGTGAATACCAGTATTTTACATGGAGCGACTGCTTATCTAACCTCCACAACCCAGTTACTGGGTAATACGATTCCCCTTGATAAGACTGGTTGTCAGACTGGCGGACTGCTGACTACCTGTAACGACTATCAAAGGTCCACAAATGCCAGAGGACCAACGGCTTAACGTGCTTTCCGATGCAGGGGGTATCTCGGTATGTAAAGATGGTCACCCATCCACAGACCAACCGCGGTAAGCGTAGCTTAACCTGGTCGATCGACCTGAGTGACTGTTATTATTTAGCCACGGGCCCCTCAAAATCTTTATAACAATTTTATTTACATCGCAGCAGAATTCGTAAAGATTTTACGACGCATCATCATCCTGACTCAAGATCTCGTCATTGTCATAAACATGGGCTCCTCGATTTCGAATATTGTTAGGCATTCTCAATATTATGCACAACAGTAAAATCGTTAATATTTACATGTGATCAGTCATATGATAAAGCCAAGTCATACACGCAAAGCAAAACTTACGCTTTTAACAATAAGATTATTATTTATCGTATGACCGCATCATTTGTTTATGTACTTTTCCTGTTTTTTTTATCCAGTTTTGATACAATAAATAATTCTACATCTTTACGTATATCTTAATTTATCGTGACCATAACAGCTCGCAATGTTTTAAACATGACTAAAACAAAAAAAAAAGTCTTTTGCTAAAAATAAAAAATAAAAACAGAATAAGCGTAAAAATATTTACCGTTATTTTTGAAACAGCTCAGGGAGTCATTGCATTTTTTTCTTAAATCAAAGTCCTATATAAAGTATACCAATGGTAGTATACCTACTCCCTGAACAGCTCACACAAAACATTAATGTATTATTTTGGTAGCAAGTTCAAAAACAAAAGCATCAAATTCTCCTTCAGTACCGCGAACAGACCTCAGATCCTAATAGGTGTCCCATTTTACCCCGGAATGTGTCCAATATGCCAGTGTGACCTCACCTTAAGGGTCACGGCCCTCCGCCCTTTATTTATATTCGCTGGAAGGGGACGCTTTTATGGGATATCGGCGTTATGGCGATTTCCGCGAGCCTTTTTGAGTGCTTGGGCATTGAAGCGGAACGAGACGAATTTGGAATGATGCTCTTTTTCGCTGCTATAAAGGTGCGCTATATGAAGTGGGGTGGATGTGGATCAGAGAAATGATTGAAGGGAATTATTGTACTTAATTATAATTTCTATTATTTCTATAAAAAACGCTTGAATTATATTTGATCCGAATAGTTTTGTTTCTCGATTACTTTACTTTGGCCTTACTAGTAGTTCTTACAAAAAAAATATCTCTTCAAACTTTTTTAAAAGGGTCAATTTTTATATGAACTTGAAAACTTTCTCAGTTCAACATTTTTTAAGGCTTTTATCTCTTCATTAAGTCGAGCAAAAAGATAAGGCTAACAAGTTTTTTACAGACTATTTGAAGATGGTGGGTTTTATAATGAGAAAAAAAAATTGTACATACAACATGAATTCTTGATTTCATTTATTTTATTTCCATTCCGATACACAGAAAAAAAAACAAAATGGCAGCCACGCTCAGAGACAAGGAACAAACTGTCTGCATTTGTGTTTTATTTATTCCTTTTATCACTTTTCAATATAAATTCCTTTCTGTGGCAGTTGAAATAGAAGGCCGTTGCTCGTTTCATTATATTTGGATACAAACTTGGTATTTGTACTGGAAGGTGTTTTACAAATTAAAGGACACGTCCACTGGTCTTTAAAAATTGCTGCTCAAATTGTTAAATATTCTTTGATGTCAATTATTTTAAACAGCGTGATTGGAGACATTTACTCCTACTCAGTTCTTCAATGAGAAACTTTCAAGGTATCAGTCTACTGACTGGTTTATCTTTCCAACAAGACAAAAAAAAAAAAAAAAAACAATCTGCCATTTTCCTATGTTGGGCACCTTCCAGTCTAACCGGATGCAGCTGAATGTATATTTAACATGGAGCGACTGCCTATCTGACCTCCACAACCCAGTTACTGAGTAACACGATACCCCTTGCTAAGACTGGTTGTCAGACTTTTAGGCTTCTAACTACCCATAACGACTGTCAAAGATCTACGAACTACAGCCAGGACCAACGGCTTAACATGTTTTTCGAGGCACGGAGGGGTCGCGATAAATAATATGTAATGATCACCCATCCACGAACCGACCGTGGCAAGCGATCGACCCGTGCGATTATTATGATTTTGGCACGAGCTTCATACAGACAATGGATTGATTTCACTACTTTCTTATCACTGAAAGGCAAACCTTACAATTCTTTATTCTTTACTAGCGATCCGCCCCGGCTTCGCACGGGTGCAATGGAGAAACACTGATAATTTTAAAGCCATTATTTCTCGTAAAAAGTATAGGATAAAAATGGTTATTGTGGATTATCCCTAATAGATAGACATATGCCATCGCGGACTTTTTTGTAGACCTTTTTAAGGTTTACAATACTGTAGTACATTATTTTGATCTATCTCGTAGGGTTGAGCCAGCGTTTGCAATGTAAGCGCAAAAAAATGTGTTTATTTACGACATCCCATTAGAAACCTCTAAAATGATCAGTGTTTTTCTACTATATTATACATGTATTATACATATAAACCTTCCTCTTGAATTACTCTATCTATTAAAAAAAAACCGCATTAAAATCCGTTGCGTAGTTTTAAAGATTTAAGCATACATAGGGACAGACAGCGGGAAGCGACTTTGTTTTATACTATGTAGTGATTAAGGCATCCCATACTGTTTGTTTGTTTTCTTTGCATGATGTGGTCTCCTATAGTTGAGGGAGCACATGGATTTTTGTTCTTGTCCTTTATAATATAGCATGTAAGGTGTATTCTTTGTTGGAGATCCTAATAAACTAAAATAATAACAGCTAAAACTCAACTTGGGTCTCACAATGAGAAATTAACACGTGAAACTACCATGAAAAGTCAAGGTGATAAACATCATTACTGCCAACACAGAAATGTTTAAGATCCTAATCTTTACGCAAACGACACAACTGTAACACAAAGACAAGAAATAAATAAGTTAAAACTACTACCTTGTATCTACTATCGTGTATCTAAGTTAGTGGTAACACTGTGTGAGGAAATAATTTCACGAGGGCGGCGACCAAAAGTTGTATTAGTGTGAACAGTTTCTGGAATATCACTATTTCCTATTTAGTTTGAGCTTGATAAACAGCACGACCTGATGATGATCAAAGATACTAAAGCATCAACAATCATCCTATAATGTTCCCACTGCTGGGACACAAACCTCCTCTCAGCGAGAGGAAGAGTTCCACCACGGGGGCCCAGTGCGGGTGCCAAATTAAAAGACAATTTCAGAAAGTTTCATTCATGAATTGTTTGAAGGTGAAACCAATATTGTGAAAATTTCAACCGTAAATTATTGCAAACCATAAGTAAGGCTCTTTGGATACATACGTTTTTCTTGCCGTGAAAAACTATGGTTTATTCGCCGTGTCGCACGATCGTCGGTGTTACGAGTATATGGATCACTGCGGAAGCTTGTTGACGAACACGTTTTTTCTACGAAGCGGTTTATACGCCCTACCGTAAAGAAACCGTGCCGTGTAAAATAGCATTCCTGACATAGGTAGGTATTGATGTTACTACAGGGCTGGGTCAGGTTTAGAAGAATTTATGTAAAGACTAAATGAAATGAAATTGTTTATTCTGTAAATAGTATATCGGGATCACTTTCGCATTCCATATTTAAAAAAAAATATGATGATAAGTTAGATGTAGTTGACATTTCCTATCTGACTACTCCTGAGAAGAGATGGCGAAACAAACTCCGGGGTCAAAGTCTCTCTTAAAGTCCAGACATAATCTTGAAAGCCATGTAGATTAGTGTCTGAATGGTCTGAGGAAAGAATCGAACAGGTTTGAGTAGACCGATCCAGTCAGTACAAGCATTTGTCGGTCGTTTAGCTCAAGTCAAAACTTCAGGAACCTAACCTAAATCTAATCATAAACTTCGTAACCAACCACATAAAATGATGCTTCGATTAAAATAATAGGGATGCATGAAGAAGCCTTCTCGTGTAGCGCAGTTTGTTCCGCCAGTTACTCAACTGAATCAAGCGCTCAGCGCATCCTGGGCAGTCACACCCAACACCTTATTTGACTGTCCAATTCTAATTCAATTCAAGGCGGAGGACAGGGTGTTTTGGCGCAGTCTGGGAGAGGCCTATGTCCAGCAGTGGACTGCGATAGGCTGAGTTGATTGAATTCTTCCCTTGCAGTGGTAGGGCCAACGTCCGCCTGGTTGCGACAACCGTCCCACTTGAGTCCGGCGTCAAGCAGCCTGCTGTGTTTCGTCGATGCGTGGGTTCCAGTACCTTAGGCATCTTTTGGGCACGCTATTTCCATCATAGACCTCATCCATCGCTTTCCATCAGGCGTGATCGAGGTCTAGAGCGGGCCAATTCAGCAATAAAAAAGTAGGTTGATAACACCATACAACAAACATCGTCACGACGATCATTAATTTCTTAAACACACAGCCTACAACAGGACAGTACGTAAAGACAAGACGAAAAGCACCATTTAATCCAATAGCGGTACTAAGTTGAGTCTCGCCTGTGCTCGGGACATTAACACGCTCATACATCTGGCCAAGCGATGCTAATCTGATGACCTACATGCTGAGCCTCCTAATTGGGCGGCTTTGTACTACCCGATTATGTATCAGTCGCGATTTATTTCTATTGCCTTTTGGGTGTACTGCCAAGAAAAATGTGGAGGTTAGACTGTGGTATGGTATATGGATGGCTTGGTAATGTGTACGCTTTTTGACTTTTGTTTACGTTGATCTTGACTAATTATTCATCATCATCATTCTCATGTCCTATCCCAATTTATTTGGGGTTGAAACAAGAATATGCAGGATGGCAAGGTCGTTGCGCGCAAACTATAACCAGGAACAGCCGGTCGATTCTGTAAAAATCTCACCGTGAAATCATAAGTGAAGTAGGCTTGAAGTGAGCAGTGTCATAATCCCTAATTACAGCTCACTTTCCGCTCACTTCACCTAAATTCTCGCGGTGAGATTTTTACAGAATAGCACTGCTGAACATGATTCTAGACCTCCTAGCGCAGAAATTATTCGTCCGTTACCATAAAAAAAACTGATTTTTTATATAAATGCGCAATACCTACGCGGTCAAAATGAATGGCAGAGCTATTTTTTTTTAATAACTATAACGTTGCGGTCAGAGTTCTCAACGGGAAATAGCCGACTCATGCTAAATATTTTACAATTAGTACCATGAACAACTAGAACCATGGCACAACACTAATTTTCTAAGAACACTCGGTCATTTTAACATCCGCTTGCTTAACTAGCAGGAGTGATTCCCTGACCCTCAAGATACTATGTAGGTACCCCAAATCTAGGGTGAATTCCTCATTAATTTGCTAACTATACCAGACCCTTTGCACTGGAAAACCGTTGTTATTATCTATCTACCTATGTATTATCTGATTGCGTGATTGTCAATGTCAAACCGCGTGGCTGTAGGTTTTCCAGTACATAAGAGATATGTATTGCTGCTGCATCCAGTTGCATTATAAGCTAAATAGCAAGCCAGCTGCTTAGATCGTTATCTTTTGTTTTATGCTCACGTGTCCCATACATAACCTCATATTGCATCTGTGATTGTGACACGCATGTCTTTGCAAATTCTCTGCCTGTAAACCGCTGCGATGTGTTGAGCTTCCCCATAGCCTGCTACCTACACAGTCCTTGGTCGGGGAAGAGGGAATGCAGGCTGAGGGCATGACAATCTCATCAAACAGCGTGCTGCACGTGGAGCTTAACTGTGCGCTGCACGCACACTGATCCACGCGTCACTGGCGACCTGCTACCGCTGCTGCTGCGCCGCGCTCTGCAGTCTACTGAGCCCTGCTTTCCGGTGTTGCTTCTGCGGCCTGAAGAGCTAGGGTCAGTAACTTTCCCAACTTACACGTACTAGTGCTCAGAACAACTGTGTGACCTTACTTACGACCTAGTTTAAGCTCCTACTTTGATTATACGTTTGAACCTTGCGTAAGTGTTTCTTTTATCTACCCTATTTGTTACCGGCCTACGCAACCTGCGAAGCCCTGGCCGTTAGATAATCGACGGCAAATTTTAACGCAGGGGTGTTCAGAAATCATGTACTTAATCCATGATAACAGTTTGCGCGTCGACAAACTCAAACTCAAACTCAAAGCATTTATTTCAAGTAAACCAATTATAGGCACTTTTGAATTGTCAAGGACATCCCTGACAACCTGGGTAAAATCTACTTTTCTTCTTTACGAGTCGAAATCGCAGGAATTCTGATATACTTTTTAAACTCCCCATTCTTACAAACGTAATACAAGTAACAAGTCGTCGCAATACGTTGCCAGCTTTCTTAATACTTTTACAACAAGAACCATTTAGCTTGGTCGAGCTATGAATTGTCCAAAATATGTGCATAACCACTCTCGAAGTTACGCGTTTTCAAAAAGATACTTAAGTTTTTGAAAACTTGAAACTTTTCTGTTATCTAAGATCAATATGTGGTCTGAAAACTGATGTTAGCTGTGAGTACCATTCTTTAAATCGCTGAAAATACTTACCTTACCCTCATTATATATTTTTGACATTTATGTTTTCGTCAAAACAAACACAAGGTTATTCGAAAAAGGGTCAATGTTACGAGATGCTGCGATTCGTAGTCAATACGCAAACACTTTAAGCAATCAGCGTTGTAAGACTGCCATAATGAAAAAGATTGCCTGTGTGTTCATTGTTCTTCTACACTACGAAACGGCTTTAACCATCTTTTAGAGAATTTATTCCGGAAGGTTGATATTAAACTTACATAAAATAAAGAAATCTCAATGTTTTTTCAAGTCATAAAAACCATGCGAACTAGGGTGGGTCACTAGTTTATCATAAGCCAATATTCATAAAAATCTCCGACATCCAACAATACCCAAGAAAAAAAAGCTTAGCAATCCCAATTTCTATGATACGTAATTAGCGCCTATTATTATGTTAGTTTTGCTAAGTCCAGTGCGAACTTTCAATGCAAACTTTGCACTCTGAAACGTTTTCTTTTTGCTTTATGCACTTTCCGCCTTTGTAGCCTTTATTGCTTTTATCTTTTATCTTATCTTTTATCTTTTGTAATGTGAAAACTTTCTTTTTTGTGAATATTTAGATTAGCTTCAGAATATTGCGAGGTGTTTATGTTTTTGTGGGTAGTTAAATATTTGGTTGTTGGTGTTTTGGGTTGTTAACTAACAGTAAAAGTGCTCGGAAATATGGCCGTACCTTCGTGTGTTATTTGGTTTTTGCGACCAACGAAATTATTATACGGCTGGTAAAGAAAACTTGTAGAAAATATATACAGTGTCTACTCGTATTGCACTGCAAGAGTTAGTAGTAGAGGACAAATATGAATTGCAGCACATTTTTGCTTTTAGAGTAGTTCCATGTTTAGTATAAATGAGTTTTTGTAACATAATGTGCAAACTCGAAGCTTTTAGGTCTATTTTGCTTGCACCATACAGAACTCTGTATTTTACCGATTACGTATTTCTGATATTAGGACATTGAAAAGGTAACAGCTACCTACGATTAGAGAAAGAAATGTATTTGAAAAGTGCTTAACCTTTTCGTTCCGCGAGCATACATGTCAACGTGTGTTCCAAATATGTTTACAGCTCAGAGGGTCAGATCAATAAAATTCTCGAGATCGTCTGAAAATTGCACACACATTTCTCCAATTGTAATTTTTATTGCGACTCCGAACTAAACCTCACCAATTTCCGTCCAGTTTACCCCTCACCCCACGTTTGGGCAAAAAGCCTACATTTTTAAACGCGATACGACAAACAAAATACTATTACACTTTACTGACGAAAATTCTCGCCCCAATTCGCGAGCACAGGGTTACTGGGCTAATAACAGAGGGAATACAACCTTATACGCTTGAAATTAAGGTGGGATTTCCTTTGTGTGCTGCTGTCCTTTGACAAAAAGGTTCTGAAGCCATCGTGTCTAATGAGGCATGTAGAAAAAAAGCAGTAGTGTTTTTTTCATTTTCCCTTTTGGCCCTCCGGCTGTTTCTTTAAGAGGAAAGGTTGATTCAATATTAACAAGGTTAAGTGCCAGCTTATTGATAGGAAACCGTTTTTTGGCGTATTGTGGAACAAAGGACCATCGAAGATGTTTTAGTTAGGTACTTGTAAACATAAGTAGGACTTCTTAAAGGTAAGATTTACGCTTATCTAAGTAAGTCAATGACTGTTATAATAAAACGAACAACTGTTACTTGGTATCCATTGCTTAAAAACATTATGCTGCTTGTAAAAGTTACATGAAGAGGATAATCTTCTCAAAGCTTCTCTCTTCTTACAGCTTTCATTTTCGAGTTAAATTCCAAAGACTTGTTGCAAGTGAATTTTAACAGATGTTTCACTACCTACTCAAAGCCTATCGTTTCAAAATCTAGATCACTCATACGAAATCGAGCATCGTTAATCGGGTAACCATCGGCACATGCCAAAAATGTAAAATGCCAATACAGACCACAAGCCTACCGACCTACTTCAACAACACTGTAAAACCATACCACACGTAGTATTTTCCTTCCATTGCCATTGCAAAAAAAGTAATAAAATAAATCTGTTTTTGGCAAATACTCAAGATAATGCAACGGAAAACACTCTAGCCACTGATTACAAAATAAAAGAAATATTGCATCAGCTGGTTATAGCCCCGGGCGGTGTTTTTGGAGAGAGCTTTTATTATTTTAATGCTTGTAAGAAAATGGATATTGCTTTTCGCAGTATTTGACTTAGAGTAAGCTTACGTTTCAGACCAGGGAATCATGGCACAAAAGGGAGGAGAGGAAGCCTATACTTCAATGGGTGAAAAAAGGCTAAAAATGATGATGTTTATGATGATGAAGCTCACTTCAATGAGCTGCTTAAAACAAATTGATTTATTACTACTTCTTCTTAGCGTAGCGATAGCAAAAAGTTTAAACATCTTTGGCCCAAAATTCAGCCGCGGAAACTCTGCTCACTGACGCCGTCATAAGATCATCAACTGCACAAATGACAGGGCATGCGGCGCGGGATGGAATGTGGCCCATTGTCTTTGTGGAGGTGTCGCATACGCTCTTGAGATCTGAGCCATTATTAACCTGTAACCTGCCGGTCGATTCTGTAAAAACCTCACCGTGAAAACTTGCGTGGAGTGAGCTGTCAGTACAAACACACAGTGTAAACTAGTATTTACGTTGTCAAAACATTACATTAAACAAAAATTTAGTCAGAATGTCAATTTTGTTGTTTTTTCTTTTTTGTCCTAGATATAACATAACTATAAAACCCCACAAAATAGTAACGCTTTGACAATTAAAATAATATCTTTGAAATTATATAAAATGATATAGCATAAAAAAATATTATTAAAATCTCAATTATGTAGGATGACACTGACAGCTCACGCCACGCTCACTTCACCTGAGTTTTCACGGTGAGATGGTTACAGATTCGCGCTGCTACTTCCTGATAAATAAATGCATTTATAGTTTTTCGCTCTTACTAATAAAATGTACCTTGATTCCAAAAGCTTTTCGTAAATAAGAAAACCAGTACACAACTAGCTATTTTAGAATTTAAGGAAAGAAGGAAATCCCAAAAACCAAAGTATCACGTCAAAAACCAATCAGACACGCACAATTCCCCTCGAATGCACCAAATATTCATTCTTCTTTACAAGAAACCATTCTGAATTTACAAAACGGGACCCAAAGCCGTCCAAATGTAGGACAATAGACCATTGATCTATAAAGGTAGCGGAACAATACGGACAAACGAACCAACAAGGCATTTTCTTCGCAAAAACGATGTCGCAGTTGAAATAGTCCGGTGAATCAAGTTGGAAATGTCAATGGGAAATGTACTGAGTGTGTGTTGAAAGATGAATATTGCATTTGTATCGATATGTTTGTTTTGCTGTTGAAGCAATTGCGAGAACCAGTTTGCGCCTTCATAGGGTCCCCGGAACGGTCAATTGCAATTGTGATTTTTTACGTGATTGATACACATTGTTGCGTAAATTGTTCGTCTATCAAATGTAATTGAAGCGATTGGCAATATTACTATAATAGCAACTGATTGCAACTAATCGTGTCGGAAGATCGTTCGACCGTTCGTTCCAGTTAGTTGAACGTTTTATGAAAAATACTGTACATTATGAGACATTATCTTTGGCTAAACTTATTCTCACTTATTTATTATCAAACTTTCACCAAAAACCTTCATTCACGGCTTAATGACCCCCTTAGTTAGAGGAAAGTTTTAAGGAAACCATTGATACTGTTGCCTTGTTGCATCTGAAATAATCCCCTAATCACGTCTTAGAGCACTCACTCTTTATAAACAGACCACGTAAGAAATATACCTAGTATATTACTCTGTTATATTCACAATACTGAAAGCAAGTCACATTTCATATAAAATAATGAATGAAAATGCCAAAATAACTCTGTCAGTCTGGCCTTTTCATGCCAAAACCACTGAACCGGTCTAATGACCGGTTCAGTGAATGACAGATAGATAACCTAGGACCTGAAGATACTTTAGAAATATATATTGATATATTTGTCACAGAATAAATACTTATCTCGAATAATAATTAAAATAAAACAGATTTAAGTACAGCCGGTTGATTCTGTAAAAATCTCACCATGAAATCATAAGTGAAGTGAGCTTGAAGTGAGCAGTGGCAATAGTGTTAATCCCTAATGACAGCTTACTCCACGCTCACTTCATCCAAGTTTTCACGGTGAGATGGTTACAGAATCGCACGGCTGTTTCTGCTACTGCTACACCCGTGGCAAACTGTGGCAGGGTACTCTTCCCCCTCTCACTTACTATCTACCACCAAAAGAGCTTCTCCCTGCATGGTGTAACCTTTCGTGTACCACTTAGAAGTCCTTGATCCGTCTCCGTTTACAAGTGGGAAGATGTAACTTCAACTGGTAAAATGGGGCTACCGCGAGGGAACGACAGCAGGGTGTGGATGTGATGGTATGTCGCAAACTATGATCCACCTCCTAACCTGCCCTCTGTGTCCCAAAACTTGTAGTCTGTCAAAATGACTGCCAAAATGACTACGCTGTGGAAGTGGCGAAGTTTTGGGCCAGCCAGATCTAATAAAATTTGTGACAGCGATACGAAGAAGATCCTGAATGTACAGGGTGGAATTTTCGAAGCGTACCTAGAGGGAAAGTACTCTAAATACTGAAGACAGCAAATTTCACTCAAGGGAAACATTCCTTTATTTTTTTTTAATCAAAATCTTTAAATAGACTGTATTTAAAGATTTTTGAAAATACGCTTGCCACACCAGGGAGTCGAACCGACTAAAATCCGAAAAAATAGCATCCTGTACTTTTATGGCACCAATCGATAGGGTCAATCATAAGGATCAAATTTCCCTACCAAATATTTAAAGTAATTTTGTTTCTTTTTAAAAATAAAGGAATGTTTCCTTTGAGTAAAATTTGCTGTCTTCAGTATTTAGAGTACTTTCCCTCCAGGTACGCTTCAAAAATTCCAGCCTGTATATTAAAAAAAAAGAACAAAATACACGGAGGCGAAGTCGCAACAGCTAGTTACATATAAAATAATAAACGAAAATTATACTTCATGCAAATGTATAAAAGGAAAGTAAAAATAAATAGCTTCTGTTTTCTCAGACACTGTAAAAGTTTTTGCAAACAGGGTTTCTGAGGCCGTAGGTGCTGCTTAGCGATTCAGTGTTAAACTTCAAACATTAAAACAACGACTTGCTTTTTGAAGTCGAATGTGTTACTTCTGCCAACAATTTTGCCGTTGGCTTAGAGAAGGACGTCAGTATTTAAGACTAAAGGAATTTCTGGCAATGCCTGTACTCGTAGGCAGTATTCTTACAGGCTTTTTTTCTTAAACTGACTTATAATTATAGCTAAGGTAACTAATTTATTAGTAGATAAGTAAGCAGTTCCTTTCAGAAAACCACTACGTCTGTCTTTAAGATTCCATTAATGATCAACAAAGGAGGCCTATATTTTGCAGGAAGCGGCTACCAGCCCTCTGATAATAACGTTGAAACTTCCATTCTCCCTTTCAGCAAAAACATTGAAAATGTGTAAAACATTCTAACAAAAAACTTGGTCAAATATTTTGACTGACAGCGCAAACTCAGCCTATTGTCTCTGGCGAACTATGACCGAAACCAAACAATGACATCGCACATCAATCTGGTTCTAACCGGTTGGCGTGACAGCGGCCATTAATATAGTGCCAGGACGTCGGAGGGGTAAGGCGGGGGGCGGAGGACACAAACATGGAGGATTTGTTTTGGCGCGCTCCGAAATACGATTAATTGATACGGAACACGCTAACGTGGTGTTATCCCGTTTTCGATATGCGAATTTGCGAACGATTACGTAAACTGTTGTTGTATGATTGGTATTTAGGGTAATGGAGGGGCTGGTGGTGTCTATAAATCTGTTTGGTTTATTGTTCGGCAGCATTAGATGTCAAAACAGCCTATGGAGAAGGAAAAACAAAAGAAAGAAAAAGTTACTTAATTCGTTTTATGTTCACTGTATGGTCCTTAAGTCAGACTAACTTACAAACAGTAGTAAGTCTAGCCTCCTGACTCCGTCATATTTATACCTCAAGATATCGGAAAGGCCAGTTGTCCTTAATAACGGACAAAATGGGAGATGGCCCTAAGTCCTGTGATTATACAACATTTGAATTCTCATTGGTTGTCTAAATCAGGTGTAGCAGCGCCGATTTTTAAACTAAAAACTAATATGTGTGTTAGGAAGTATTTATAACCGGACGTACTTCCTACGTCCGGTTATTATAAATGTATATCAGGACATATATATAAGGACTTTATGATATACGATAATTTGTCCGTTAAAATGACCTCAGGGACTCAGGAAGCTAGATATTAATAAATAAAACATAACTTTATTTTTGGCACACATCTGCACAAAACAGATCTCAGTGGCTGCCCTCTCTGTGTCCCAAAACATGCAGTCAAAGTGATCGATAGTAAGTTTTTGTTTACATTTTTAATTATGGTATATTATTTTTTTGCTTGAGTACGTATAGTTTTTATTGTATTTGTTGGTATATTGGCGTGGCTAGCTGACATATAACAAATAATTTAATTTAGTGTTATGTGTCTTGTTATGGTAATTACTTATACCTTGTATTGTATTCAATCAAGTATTTTCTAAATGAACAGACAGCTGTGCTGCTGGGGAGTTTGTTGCGCCACTTCTTCTCTCTAACGAAAGCACTAGGAAGTGGTGAAGGGCGGGCGTTTTGGGGGACTGTCGTTTGTAATTTTGTCGTTTGAAAAGTACTGATTCTCAGCCTAGTTTGAATAAATGACTTTTGATTTTGATCTCTGCGCTGCCACCGACGACGCCGTCGCAGTGGAAAAATTGTGGTCCAAAATCTAATTTTGGCAAGATCTAAAATATCAGTTTGGCAAGTTGGATTTTTTACATTTATATTTAAGAAAACATTTATATTTATTATCATTATAACAAACTATTTTTCATCAACGTGATTTTCTACGGTGGTATGAGAACAGCCGAGTTCTTCTGCTAGTGCTCGTGTCCATAAACGGGGATCAGTTTCAATGAGTGGTCGTAATCGTTCTATTTCAGTCTGAACTACAGGGCCGGGGTGAGGTGAATATTTTAAACTGTAGTCTCCCATGTCGAATTTATGAAACCAATTTTTACCTGTGCGATAAGTGACCGTAGAATCACCCATCGATTTACATGTTTCTTGCTGCATCCGCTGCTGAATGTCCCAATCGGTATTCGTGAAGTAACAACAGTCTGATTTGTTCTCTTGCAAAATCCATTATTTCAATGTGTATGCCTTCGATGTTGGAAGCGTTATGAAACGTGGCAGGAAATTTCGTCCGCTTTTATACTTTCGTCAAATGAAATTTCAAGAACATTCAATGAACAAACAAAAAAATTCTAGATAATTCTGAAAATTTCTACATGCTAACCTAATACAGTCGCGCTAGTGACACGTAGAAGGAGAAGATGAAGTGACTACCATTTTTTCTGAGCCAATTAGATAAAAGAAAAGAATATTGTATCTTTCACATCACCTACACATACCTTATATTACCTACTCAAACTCTTCCCCTAACCGCAAAACAGTATTTTAACTGTCAACTCCATAAGTAAGAAACCCCTATTATCGACACGGAACCCCACTAAAAGTGTCACATTAACGTTAAAAAAATAATATGTTTGAAAGTCATTTAACAAAAACTTGTCCCAATTCTTTTGCGTGACTTCGTTGAATGGAATGACACCTATTGAAGGAATCGTTCAGAATTTTATACATAATGAAACGCCGTGAAGGTCACTCAGCGATCTTTGTAAAAGCTTTCATTTAATTCTTTTTTTTCAGCGATATCGGAGAATGTCACACGATGTAGGTTCGTTATTTGCTCGTAGGACTGAAAGTTGTGTTTTAGCAAAAAGTATCACTGGTACTGCCTCGCTAGTCCAGCGATCGCAAGCACTACTTAGCTGTGATAGTTTTCGTTTTAATTGAATTATACACATGATTTTTTTCACATATCCAAAAACAACAATTTAGCTGGCGGGGACTTAGTCTAACAAAAATGAGTACTTTAAAGCTTAATATTTCCCAAAAATATCCCTGAATCGAAAAATGTTTTTTACAAACCCGCACTATCCAACAATACCCCACACCATGGGGTAGACAAGAAAGAAAAGCATTCCCCACTTTACGTGTAGAGGAGGTACCCTAAAAAAAATGTTTTTTTCAAGATTTTATTTTACCACCCTAAAAAGGAACTTGAACGGAACTGGAAAATGTCAGATAAGAAAACTATTTGTATTATTTTCTTCTTAGCGTGTTGATGGCAAAAATAGTACGAAAAATAATAATCATTTTTAGTTTGGGCCCAAAATTCAGCGACGCGGATACTGTCGGCTGACGCAGCCATTAGGTCCTCACGTATGTAGGTGACAGCGCATGATATGAGGTAGGTAGTACCTATTGTAGAATATTATGTAATTTCCTGCCAAATTTTTTTAGGGTTCCGTAGTCATTTTTTTGTTCTTGGGATAAATTCGTTCCAACTACGAAACCCTTCACTGTGCGTGGTCCGATACGCACTTGGGCGATTTTTTATCACTGAATCTGTAAGATTTACGCTTATAGAAAGGCAATAATATGATGTACGTATTCCTTATTATAATATCCTATAGCTTAGAAATCAGATATCAGATAATAATATCTCGTGGTAGACTGGCAGTTTAATTAGTGCGTGAGAATTTGTCAGTCTTCTCATTATTTGTGATATCATATATGAATAAATGTGCGTGAAAGAGAACGTGGGAAAAATGTTTTTTGGTTTATTTACTGCAATTTATTTACTAAATATATAATGTACTAAATTAATTAAATAATGTAGTGAAAGAAGTTCTTCTTCTAGAGGGCAGGATACGAGCTGGAGCATGGTTTGTGAAATAGCTCCACAATCACACGCTACTGCCGTAGCATAAGTAGTGATTTTATATCCTTATACCATCGACGAAATGTGCACACATATGTCAGTACAATGGTTTGTAGTTGCCATGCATAAAACGAAAGTTGCAGCATGCTAATGAAAATAGGAATTAGTTATATTTTTGGCATACCCACTTTTAGAATAGAATAGAATAGAATACTCTTTATTATGTAAACCATATAGATTACAGACATAAATATAGAAATTTTACAAAGGGTGACACAATGGGCGGTCTTATCGCTAAGAGCGATCTTTTAAAGACAACCTTTGGATGGATTGAAAAGGGAAGGAGAGACAAATATCACACACACACACACACACTTCACACACACACACACACACACACTTTTCGTCATTTTGTTCATATTCAAGTCAGTAAACAAAAGTGACCTTATTGATGATGTTCTTTAGAAAGGTCAGCTGCGCAGATCTCACAGCCGGTGTGCGTCAGATGTATGAACGTAAACGAAGCACCTGCGCTACATACAAGTATTATGTAATGATCGTCGCAGGTGGCGATCTGAAGTTTCTGCCTAATACCATGAGTTTATGTATGTATGTAAATCAAAATGTATGTACTCGTAATAATATAGAAAAATCAAAAACAATTTAGTTATGTATTACCCTGATTCAACTATTTCACACCAAAATAAACCCATACCAAAATTGTCCAAGCACGTCAAAGATTCTTCCAATAAGACTGAACTAAAAAACCAAGTCAGCGAATCCTGAAACTTGACGCTTAAAAGGTATTTTTCGGCCTGAAACATTCAGGTCAAGTGACGTTATCGGGTGTTTTGTGGCACAACTTTAGCAAATTCATGAAAAATTCATGTTATATCTAGTCTACATTAGATTTTTTCCAATGTAGATTTCAGCATTGCTTGTGTGTATGTTACCGAATAGGTTATTGAGCAGTGGTGGCCCAGTGGTAACGGCCCCGACTCACGAGGTCGTGGGTTCGAACCCAGACAGGCGCTTTACTATGTGTAAATAATTGTATCTCTCAAAACTGTGAAAAAAAAACATCGTGAGGAACCCGGCATGTCCTAGAACGAAAAATTCGAAGATATGTGACATCTACCAACCAGCACTGGAACCGCGTGGTAGATAACAGCCCACTCCCTCTCAAAGAGGGGAGGACTGTGCCCCAGCAGTGAGAACATTACAGGCTATTTATGCCAATAGGGTTTCCTAACTGACAATATTCTAATCCCGGGTACAGCCCCGGTCGATTCTGTAAAAATCTCACCGGGAAAATTTGCGTCGAGTGGGGCTGTCAATGTCATTCCACTGATGCTAGGGATTGACCAAGCAAACATTTACAATCATAATCGAGATTTCAATAATATGTTTTTATGCTAATTCTATTGATAAATTTTATATCTTTTAGCTGTCGACGCGTCTGCACGCGTCGACAGCTGCATTTGCCGCTGACGTTGACGCGTGATGCTCGTGTGTATGCACACTAAGGAGTGGGATGTACACAAAAGGCATCGGGTGCCTATGACCTGACGGTGATCTTGCGGTACAGAGATCATGCCGCGCCGTCAGGTTGCCTTTGACCGACGACGCCTCTTGTGTGTGTCTCGCGCCTTACACAAATTAGCAGTTCTGTAGTCCAGATATAATGGCACAAATATGAGCCAATATTCTCACGGTACAATTATTTTACTGATTCCCGTTCTGCAAACATTCTGTTGTGCTTATTGCTTTTACAAATAGGTAGAACTGAATACAATACTATGTATTAACACGTTTACGCCGGCGCGTACCACCGGTGGTACGCGTGCGGGCCACCGGTGGTACGCGCCGGCGTGAACGTGTAAAGTAATGATAAACAGTGACAATTTACTCAATATTGTCATAGGTAGGTACTCCATCATCTGCCTAGCCTTTTCCCAACTATGTTGGGGTCGGCTTCCAGTCTAACCAGATGCAGCTGAATACAAGTACCTATTTTACATGGAGCGACTGCTTATCTGACCTCCACAACCTAGTTACTAGGTAATACGATACCTCTTGGTAAGATTGGTTGTCAGACTTTCGGACTACCCGTAACAACTGTCAAAGATCCACGAATAACAACCAGGACTAATGGCTTAACGTGCTTTCCGAGACAGGGAGGGGTCTCGGTATGTAAAGATTCAAACAGGTCACCCATGCATAGACCAACCGCAGCAAACGTAGCTTAACCTGATCGACCGACCTGTGCAGCTGTTACTATTTAGCCATGGGCACCTCATCATAGGCAGGTATTTACTATATTTTAAAAAGTTAAGACATTTACTTCCTTGCCAGGGTCGCGGGTTGTACGAAAGAGTTACCGTGGCCCTTGGCAAAGGCAACTGAAGGAACACGGGTGGGTTTTAGCGGGAGAAGTTTTTGATCATTTCCAACCCAAAAAAAGAAAGACAAAAAAAAAATACTTCCTTAAATGGCTTTTACTGGAAGGTCTTTAAAGAAAGAAAAATAGGTTTATGTTAGTTTCTAATTTGGTATAGGTAGTGCAAAATTAACTCATCAATCTATTTTACTAGCCCAGTTTACAGGTTCACTTTTACGTTAAAACTTTTTTTATAAACCACTAAAATCGCCAAACTGTCTTGAGCAAGCATGATGATCAATGCCCGTGCCTTCTTTGTATGAGACTTCGCCCTGCAATAGGGACAGTAATATTTTGGTATCACTACATAGTATAAAACAAAGTCGCTTCCCTGTCTGTCTGTCCCTATATATGCTTAGATCTATAAAACTGCGCAACGGATTTTGATGCAATTTTTTTTAATAGATAGAGTGATTCAAGAGGAAGGTTTATATCTATAATACATGCATAATATAGTAGAGAAACACTGATAATTTTAGAGGTTTCTAATGTGATGTCGTAAATAAACACATTTTTTGCGCTTACATTGTAAACGCTGGCTGAACCCGTCGAGATAGATCAAAATAATGTACTACAGTATTGTACCCCTTAAAAAGGTTTACAAAAAAGTTTGCGATGGTATATGTCTATCTCTTAGGGATAACCCACAATAACCATTTTATCCTATACTTTTTACGAGAAATAGTGGCTCTAAAATTATCAGTTTCTCCATTGCACCCGTGTGAAGCCGGGGCGGGTCGCTAGTTTTAAATAAAATATGGATTCCCAGCTGAGAAATAACTACCTTCAAGAATAACTAGTACCTACATATGTCCAATGAATCTAACAACAAACAAAACAATAGAACAATTTCGTACAACAATAAATGAACAAATCTATGAGAGAATCTAATACTGCCTTATTGGTGGGCCAAATAAGCCTGCTGCCTACAGTCCCTCAGATATAATGAAGTACGCCCGTCGCCCAATAATGGCCAAGGTTACTAATAAAGGGAACAAAAGCAATTGTGTGAGTAATAAGTGGTGGTTGGTTGTTTAAGAAGATTTGCGATGTGAAATATGTATGTATATGTTGAGTGGCTAGGGACTTAGTATTACGTGGGGTCTAAGGACGAATGTGATCACGAAAAATAGGTTACAAAAAAAGTGGTGGACTTAAAAGATCTTCTTCTTCACGTCACCGGCACGACTGTATTTTAGATCTTGTTAGCCCAAAACTTTGCTACTTTCACGGTATCGTCGGTGGGATCTCTACAACGTAGGCATTTAAATTTTGGCATGATCTTTTGGTCTCGGTAAGCATACATATCATCAGTAAAAGACCATAAAAAAGTTTTTCGTTTTTAATATAATTTATAAAAAATTAACATAATGTTCTGTTTCAAATCGTTTAACAGAGCTCTCTTTTAATAATTTGTTAACTATTATGATAGACGTCTCATGACCAATACAAATTAACTTAATAATAATAAACATTTATGTCTGGACTTGCCCGTATTTGTCCAATAACGCCCTGAAGAGCTGAAGAGCGAGAACAAGCAATGAGCACTCACTTTATAATGACAACATCATTCGTTTTCTGGGAATTACTGCTACATCAAGCATTTCATCTCAAAAGATTTCTACAGAAACATCCTTTCAAGAGCATTGGACAACAAGTCTAAGAAAATATTAGAGAAAGGAAACATGTAATTATTTCTAGGAAAACTGGATCGCACTTCACAACATCGCCTAATGATGAGACCCAAGAAAACACGCTCCCTTATTATCCTAGAAAAACAGGAAAAATATAAATCTGTATACGCATTCCGTCTGGTTCATCGAGTTTCACATCTTGCTATCCTTTGGAGGGGTCCAGAGAGGAAACAGTGAGTTATTTGTCGAATAGAAAATCGTTGAGCGTAATTGCAGTTTTTGGCCCGCTGATTGGGAATTGGAACGGGAAAATGTTGGCCTTCCGCTGACTACAGCGGAAGGTCAACTCACTAGTGTCATGGATTTTATTGATTTGATTGACCTGATGGTAAATGGGCCACCACTTGGCAAGCCTGTTGGTCTGGTGGTCAGTGGCCCTGACTGCTATACGCAAGGTCGTGGGTTCGATTCCCACCCAGGACAAATGTTTCTGCGATGAGCACGATCATTTGTTCTTTGTCTGGGCGTAATTTATCTATAATATGTATGTATTTAGAAATATATATGTATGTATATCAGTTGTCTAGTACTCATAGCACAAGCTCTGCTTAGTTTGGAACTAGATGGCGTTGTGTGAAAGTCGTGGAATATTATTATTATTACCACTACTCCTTGTGGTGCTGACATCACAAGGAGTAGTGGTGGCCAATTAGGAACAGTGGTGGCTCCGTAGAAACGGCCGCGACTTACAAGTTGTAGGTCGTAGGTATGAACCCAGTCAGTCACTTTACTTTGTGTATATTATTTGATCACCACTGCTCTCAAAACGGTGAAGGAAAACATCATGAAGAAACCGGCATGTCCTAGAACCAAAAATCGAAGAGATGTGACATTCAACACCCGCATTGGGCCCGCTTGGCTCCTTCTTACAGAGAGGAGGCCTGTGTCCCAGTAGTGGGAATATTCAATCAATCAATCAACTCAGCCTATCGCAGTCCACTGCTGGACATAGGCCTCTCCCAGACTGCGCCACAACACCCTGTCAATATTATTATTATATATATGTTTATTATTATTTTTTTTTTTTTTATTTATATATTGGTTCACCAACGATTGTTTACACTAGTTAAGGGTACAAAAAGCAAGCAAAAACAGATAAACAATAGTGTACAATCACTTACAGGTAAACTCCGCATGCAAAACAAAAGTTGTACGTACTATAGAGAAAAACATGAAAAAAAAAAAAAACTACTTAAATCTACTTATAAAAAAAAGACAAAAATACAAAAATACAAAAACGAAAAATTAACTGCTAATAATAAGTAATAATTATTAAGTATATGTGTGGGAATATTATAGGCTGTTAATTCTAAAGCACCAGGCATTGAAAGTATGTTGTCATACCAAAACACTTTTTATATAGCAGGTCGGAATTCCGTCAACAATATTACATTTTTATTCAAACCCACCTCACTACATTACTTAACTCCCTTTAAAAAACTATCCGGAACTACAACATTTCTTACACCTAAAAAAAAAGTTCTTAACTTAATCCAAAGACACTAACGAATCACAAACCGTAGACAGTTGTCATAAAAACCCTGTTTTACCGACACGTAATGTTAAACGGTCGGTAAGAAGTGCAAAAGGAAAAGTAACATTAAGATAACTAACGGTGACACATTATTTATGCAGTGAGTACCTTTGACACGGCGTGACCTACACGCACTTCGATAACGTCTGCTCTATTTAACGTTTTACGGCGTGAATTTTTTAGAGGGTGTTGTAAGTTGGGATATAAAACTTGTTAACTAGGTATATGGGGGTGAGAAAAGAATATAAAAGAAGAACATGTAGCTTCTTCATAAAAAACACATATTTAAAGCATGCTGCTCATTCAAGCTGAGCTCGTTAAATTCTGAGTTGAGCTGCACGATTACTGACTAATGTGTCCACTGACTGGTCAAGTCTACTAAATCTGTGTGGTTCTTTCTTCAAAAGACCATTACAGACACCAGTCCATTTGGTCTTCACATGATCTGACCAACATTATGTCTGGACTTTAAAAGGGTCTGTATGTGTCTGGATGGTTTTTTTTTCTTCTCAGAGGTGTCAGCTAGCCGACCTCATTTAGTTTTTAAAATACGATTGACGTGTAAAAGTGTTTGTACGGACCACGGAGACAAAATGTATAATGAATCCACAATAATAACATGAAACCATCCTTATATATTTCTGCCGCAAAGTAACTTTTTAGTATTCCAGGAAATCACAGGCATATGAAGAGTCAATTAAAAGGATTACGTAATTAAAATATCTAAACGTATTCTAACATTTTTTTTATTTTTATTATTTTGATTATTTTTATTGTTTTCATTATTTTTATTAGATTTTAATTTAATTTAATTACTAACCCTTAGTTGATAAGTTATTGCTGTACTAACCATTGTACCAGTGTTGTCAAATTAATAAATAAATTATTATTATTATTATTTTCGAGATAAATGTGGTCAAAAGACTAACAGTGCTACTTATAAACTATGAATAAAAATTATACTTAGAATAAAGTCAGAATAAGCAAAATGTCTACTTATAAATTGGGTATAAATTATACCTAGAATAACATTGGTATAAAGTTCTAACAAAAATTATGACACCCTTATACCAACCCTCACCCTAGTTTATCTCTTGTATATCCGTGAGTGGCGTTTGTCACTAACCTAACTTTGTATTTACATTTAAGAAAATTGTTGTAATTATAGTTTTACTTCCTTGTTTTACATCCTTGGCAGTTAATTTTTAACAAAATGGCCTTTAGATCAATACAAGAAGTTGCTAATGTAAATAATTTATTAAATATGATGCAGCAATCTACAAGAAAAACGAAAAGATTTAAAGCAAGAGAAGATCCTTTAAATTTATACAACGATGAAGAGTTTCGCATTAAATATCGTTTTTCCAAAGACGGCGTCTTATTTTTAGATCGACTGTTCGGTAGTGCTATAGCAATGGACAAACGTGGGGGTGGCTTCTCTTCTATTCTTCAAATATTGATAGCTCTAAGATATTGGGGCCGCAACGAAGTAAGATACCTACAAATCTTTTTTAATTATATACTTATCTACATAATATAATCACTTAATTTCATGTAATGATCCTCATCTATACATCTCATATTTAATTTGAATTCTTTATTTTAGATACAAGATGATGCTGCAGATATTCATGGCTTATCTCAGCAGTCTGTTACTAGAATATGTAGACGAGTTGCAAAGACAATATTGGAGAAAAGATATGACTATATTAAAATACCTACTTCAGTCAATGAACAGCTAAATATTATGCAAAAATTTGAGGGATTAGCGAATTTTAAAAATGTCATTGGTGCCATAGACTGCACTCACATCAAAGTGCCCAAAGTACAAGGACCTAGTGGCCAATTCTACATAAATCGTAAAGGATATAGTTCCTTGAATGTTCAGGTAGCTATCATACACATATTTTCCATCATGCACTGCATGTCTACTCTGCTATGAGAGCCAGCATGGCTTATGGTTGCTTTCTTTGAGATATTAAACCAGGTTACCTTACCACATTCATTCATACATTGTGTGGAAAAATAGATTTATATGTTTACTGACAGGATTCAGAACATCATTGGAGAACACCAAAATGTATATTGTAGCTCTAGCGGTTTTGCATAACATAGCCATTGAATTAAAAGAACAACATTTCAATGAAGATAGTGATATTGATTATTCCTTGCCTCAAACATCAATAGCACCTTTGCAGCAAAACACATTGCGTGGAGCTGCAGTTAGAGCTGTTTTTATAGAAGAAAATTTTTAAGGTGGGCAATAATAAAACTAGGTATTTTTACAGAATAATTAAAATTATTTATTAAGAGAAGATAACTGTTTCTTAAGAATCTCTTCCTGGAGTTTTAAATTAACTAAGACCTGTGCTTGAAGTTCTTGCATGTGCTTCATGCGGAGTTCATGTTCTCTCTGAAGTCGTTCATTTTCCAAGACACGGAACTGATGCATGTCGTCATACGAAGCTTCCCCAAAATTAAAATCACTTTTATTCTTTGAAGACTGCAACAGATAAAGTACATATATCAGTAATCACTAAGTAATAATCTATTTCAGTCAATGCATACAATAATTTATACATACTGGTGTTTTCTTAACAGGTCTTTTAGGGGTAAAGGATGATGCTGGCGCTGGGGGCTCACACTGCGGTACAAATGCTTCAATATCCTAGAAAAATAAATATTAAGTTACACTAGATAATGAAATAGAAATATAATAAATGTCACTGTTTTTTACCTTATCAATGTTTTCATAGTTGAACTCCTCCACTATAATAATATCCTGAAATATAACAACAACACTGTTAGATTAAATGAATGCTAGACTCGTTGAAGTTGAATCACTGAAAGGTACAAGTTGCATTCTAGTAAATGTCAACTACTCAATGATTACCTTAGGATCAATTGTTGGCTCTATCCCTGTATTTTCTTTAATGTCTTCCTTTTCCTAAAATAAACAAATGAAGGAATACTCAAAAAAAATATTATAATTATATTACAAATATACTCCATCAGCAATATTAAGTAGGTACCTTGACACCATCACAGTTAAACACATTGCTGTCCACTTCGAACTCTTGTGGTAATAATTCCACCAATTCCAGAGTTTCTGGAGAAGGTGATGGTGGTCGTGGTCCACCTCCAGTTTTTGAAATGTCCTGTCGGTATTTGGACATTTCTTTTTTAGAATTTAATTTTGTTATTTTCCATCCATTAATTCACAATTTGCTTTTTGTCCCTTGTTTTAGAATTGATGATATTGAACCTGGAAACATGTTTCAACATTAAATATAAAAAAAATAACCTGTAGGGAAAGCTCTTACAGGTATATTAAAAATGAGGTCAGTGAGTCGTCTTAGGAGTGATAAAAATACTTGCTAAGGTAAATACTTACTTCTCAGTTATTTCACTCCATGCTTTTACTTTTGCCTTATTTGTATTGGTGGACAAATCTTTATTTTCGACAATATTTATATAAGGCTTCATCACTTCTCTTAAAATTTGCTGTAACAGAGAAAATACAATATAAACAAGAAATACAACCAACAAAGAATATTAAAATAAAACACCACGCGATGTTAATTATAATACAACGGCATTTTAAATAATATTATTTACCTTCTCTTCCTTTTCCCAGTTCGTAGCGCGTTCTCTTTTACTTGCCATTTTTTAATTCGAAAACTTTAACAAACAACAACGGTCAATAATTTTGAATTAAAACACGAAACTTTATTCGATTGACGTCAGTGACACTGTCACTGTGACAGTCAGAGGCATCTACAATCATAGACAAATACAAGAACTCAGCTTTTTTCTGTGAATTGTCTATGATTTGCGAGGTTGTCGTTTTGTGCGTATGGCTTAATGGTGGAATAGTAATGACGACGTTAAACCGTGTTTATGAGTGAAAAATTATTTTGACGTTATTCCAAACTTAAACTTGATTTAACTATTCCGAGTTTTAGTATTGAATATCCTTAGTATTGTACGTTTTTATAAGTAGCACTGCTACAGTTTAAAATACCTAAAGATCGTTTCACAGATTTTTGTAATAACTAATTAACGAAATCCATAAAGGAGATTCCGCGACGGTTTATTCAACTTGATCTAAGGTTGATTGAATTAACCGACGATTCACCTACTGTTGATTGATAACTGTTACTGATTAATTAATGTTGAATAATAAGGCGTTGTCTTGTCGACGGAGCGGGGCCCCTGTTTCCGTCTGCAAGGCTTAAAGGAATCCAACACGAAAGTGATGACCGGGGCTCCAGTGAGCGAGCAGAGCTAATGAACGAGCCCCTGTCATCCCCTTCCAACATAACCTGTCCAAGTCGGGGTGCCCCAAGTCCCGAGCTCGCTTCGCTCGCTCTTGCATCCTAAGTTTTCATTGCCATTTTAAGAAGTGGAGATCAAACTGTAGGCGAGCCGCCCATTAGGTATTTCATACTTAGTTAAAATATCCAATATCTTTAAAAAAATCATTAGATTAATCGTTCATTACTGCGATTAATTTTAGTGTAATCAAAATTAAGTAAGTAAAACAGTACTTGAGACGACCAATATGTGTTATGCACATATGTGTATCAACCGTAGCTATCTCGAAAGTAGTTAGAATACGTTTAGATATTATAATATGTAACCATTAAAAGTGCTGCACTGCTAAATAAAAGTTAAAGCTTTGTAGAAACAACATGGCAGAAATTATTTTGAACGTGTCTCGAGTAACACAAGAACCCATAAAACGTTAAAAATCTATCGTAACGTTTCGTGATATTCTTTGCGTACATAAAGACTTTAACTTCTATACTTAGACCTGACAGACAACCATGTCTGTTAAGTATTTTACTGCTTTATTGAACACCTGCTAACAAGTTCGAAAGCAGCGTTCATTCTTTCAGTAGTGTCTCACTTTCGTTTCTTTTTTTTTGCAGCACTTTTTATATCATAATCATAGACTTTTAGAACCAAAAAGACTTCGGCACATAGTGACCAATATCAATATAGTCATTGGTCTTTATACCACCAAAAATAAATACCTACATAACATTCGCAACACCCTGTACTGATTCAAGTAAAAAAGTTATATCCAAGCAAGTAATTTAAAGTCTCATCCACACTGGTACAGCCGCTGGCGCCAGCCGCTGGCGGGTGCATTAGCAGCGCAGTTTGAAATCGCATAAATATTGTTTACACAAGCGGGATGCCAAATCGAGGGTAATGTTTTACACCTACTCAGCATTTATGAGTGTCATTTATCGTGGACGACTTAAGTAGTCAGGAAGTTATTTGTATAAGATGTGATAACAGTTATTTCATTTTTATGAAGTCTTTGTGAACGAAATTTATAAAGCAAGTACACACGCATGAATATAAATTCCAGATAAGAAAAAGTAGCCATATGTTTTTACTGTGTGTACATCATCATCATCTGCCTAGCCTTTTCCCAACTATGTTGGGGTCGGCTTCCAGTCTAACCGGATGCAGCTGAGTACCAGTATTTTACATGGAGCGACTGCCTATCTGACCTCCACAACCCAGTGTACATAAATAATACAATAAATAAATAAGTACAGGACCCAATACCATACCAGTGGGATCAATTTGAAAACCGTGTAAACTAGCTTCTGGGTAAAGCCAGGACTCCAAAAATAATTAAAATCTGTCAATATACTACCGAATCCTTGCTATGTTTTTTATAATATTTCTAGCACAGCTGATTTACGCATTATGAGTAAATATATTGGTAAACTTTTCAACTTGGTTAATATTATAATAAAACGGGTTCAGACCTGCCTCTCTCGCCAATCGAACATCCTAGGCCACACCATAATAAATTCTAATTCCTAAATCCACTCTCCTCAAAAGCACAACCAATAAAAACCATACCTAAAACTTACTATCCAAGTCAGAACACACTCTTATCCCTATTGACAGCCTTAAAAATATTCACCCTAACATTATTCGAATTACTATTAAAACAATAGGGGAATAAGGCACGTTATAGTCAAGTTTTTTCGCCCATAACCCGGGTCACCTGTTCGGTGGATCGTTAAATTTCCATACCTAACCTAAAGGAGTGTGAGCCGGTGTTAACGGAAGGTGTAAACAAAGGGGGTTGGGGGTAGCAAGTCAAGTCTGTCCGCTTAAACAGTGGCGCTCTTAGAAAATATACCGCGGGAGAGCACCAAGTCGATACTGCAAACGCCGGACGACGTAAGAAATATTGTCATACCTTTGTCTACTTATATGGGTACTGATTCCGCGAACATATTACATAACACCACGCCTGTTATCCTCAAAGGATTAAGCAGAGATGTACAATTTCTTTAATAGATTTTCAATTTTATCGCTAAAGCATAAGGTTCAAAGTTGATTGGGAAATTTTGACAGTTTCGGGTAGCTTGATGTGCTTGTACTCCTCTGCTTAATCCTTTGGGTCTCCTTTTTCTGCCATACTTCCCGGTTCCATGCTTCCTTCATCCAGGTGTCTACCGCGACTTCGACGATATCATCAACCCAACGCGCTTCTGGACGGCTCTGGTTCCTTTGGCCTAACTTTGGCCACCATTCGGTTACAGCTTTACTCCAACTTTTAATTTTAATTGGATGTAGATATAATCATTTTATTCCTATCAATTAATAATATCCTGCCATCACATTTTTTTTTTGTGTTTTGTGTTTCATTAAATTCTTGCAAGCCACACTATTTGAGCGGGTAGACTGATGTGTGCGGTGAGAGTGGCGGGATTAAAGTTTGAGGCCTTAAGTTTAAACTTCTTATCGTGGAGGGAGGCATGAGAAAGTTCTAGGTTATTGGTGTTATTCGACTGGGTTTTGTGAGAAAGGCCTATGTCTGGGGCAGTGATAGGATTAGTGGGGTTTAAGCAATTCCATTTTATGATAGGTTGTTTCATGTTGGAAGGTTTTTGAAGAACCAGATTGTCTTGACGCTTCACATACTCGTTGTCTAAACTAATAATATATGAACGAAAACTGTTTTTTTGTATTTATGTTTGTAACGTTTTCGCGTTAAAACGGCTGAACGTATTTGGATGAAATTCGGCACATGGGAAGACCATGACCTGGATGTCCTACATAATATGCTTTTTATCCCGTATTGCTACGGGATCGAGACTTATGAGGGTGAAACCGTGGGGCGCAGCTAGTGTTATGATAAAAAGGGCATTAAAAGAATATTAAAAAATCATTAAGTACTTATTTTGTGCTTAGAATCAATTTGTGATTTTTTTATTAACATCTAACAAAAAACTGGAATACCTCCATCTATTCTAAATTCAGTAAATACTAAAAGGGTCACTTAGATTCATTCAAAAGATCTTCCATAAAGTTATGTCCTTTAAAACTAGGCTCCATAAATTGAAACCTATATCGTAACGCTATCAATAACAGTAACATAACATTATAATCAATCGTACCTACTTCCAAAAGCAATAACATTAGGTTCGGCCCTATAACAAAGGTCTGACATACCTATTAACCCTTAACTACCTACCACCGCGGTCCCTGAGGCCGCAAAATATTTTTGCATTCAAATGTTTCGATGTGTAAGTGTCGTAGGGCAGTGCGCGTCTATATACCTTTTCTACACATCCTTTATTTAGGAAAAAACAATAGTCACAAAATGCATTATTGTGTGTAATGAAAGTAAACTTACCTTAACCTAACCTTTATTTGCTAGTTGCCGTTGCGGTTTGGACCGGTGGTAGGTGGTTACGGGTTGAATTACTGCTGGGCTACTATATTAAGCACCTACCCATTATTTTTGACTAAGTGTTCTTACAAGTATTACATTGAGTTTTGTTATTATAACACAAGACCATAAGGGTGTATGTACGTAGAAAGTTGGTATCCGGCGCCAACAAGCGCTGGCTTATCGGCGCGGGTAGTTATCATATTTTTTTTTTGTCAAATCAGCGCGAATCGTTGCCGATAAGCGGTGACAAGTACTTATCTGAATTAGTCAGCCCCGGTAAGCACTAGCTCGCTCTGATCTGGCAAAAGTCACAACACGAACTTCAAGTCGTTCGTGGTGCGTGTTCCGACACATCATCTCGAGAAGTTCCTCAAGGAAGAGTTCTGGCCGAAGGGTGTTGTGTATCGCCGGTTTCGTGGCCGGCTACATGACACCAGTCAGCGAAACACGACGCCGACACTTCGTGTGCAGTAGTATAAGTTGTGTTATGTTGTATTTATTTATAGTATTTTTAAGTTATATTATTATAGTACAGTATTTGTGATAATTTTGTATGTATTAGTTTATAAGTATGTTTGTAGTAGTATGTATTGTTTTTCTATGGGCCTTAGTTGCCTCAAATAAAGGAATAAATAAAAATAAATAAATAAATAAAAGTATGAAAACTGCCTGCGTCAACTTTGACAAACAGCGAGTATCAGCGCCGACAAGGGCTGGCTTATCGGCGCCGATTACCAGCTTTCTACATGAATACACCCTTAGCCCACCTATCATTTGGATGTATTCATGTAGAAATCGAAAGCTTTGAGTGGTGACTGACTATAGATCAACCTAATAAGAGAGTTGGGAAGAATTATTTATTTATTTATTTTTACAGAAGGCTTACAGATTAACAGACAATCACATAAAGAATATAATATAAACAAATAGCTAATTACAAGCCTCCACATATAGTTAGAAAAAAAAAGAAGGAAAAAGTCCATAAAAAGATAGAAAGTACATACAAGTTAATATAATTAGTTAATAAAGTGTAGACAAGTTAATCATTTTAAATTTTTAAGTTAATAAGTTTGACATTGTTATAGGATTCTTTTTTATTTTAATTCATTGACATTTTAAATTTTTATTGTAAATTTGACATTTTTTATTATTGTTCTTATTTCTTTAATTTGATTTTTTTTCTAATGTTTCTATATAACCTTCTGAATTATTTTATTTATTGAAAAACAACATAATATATGTATTTGCACGTCGCGTATGTGACAAACATGTCGAACATAATTTATAATAAAATCTAGCATGCATGATATCACCGTTCTGTATGTATACACATGTTTGAGCAAATAAATATACTTACTTACTTACTAAAAAAAAAAAAAATAATTAAAATAAATCATCCTTGAAAAATAACTGTGCCAAAAGCCGTCTTAAGGTCGCCACACTGGTGCAGACCAAGTCGACATTAAGGTCCCTAGGAAGCCTATTGAACCCAAGTGCACTTCTTATTGAAAAGACATTCCGCGTATAATTTCCTATATTTAGTTTATAATTAGTCATTGCGAAAGGTACATTTAATATTGGTCTTTGACGCAAACCCATCAGATTCGTGCGCAACGACAGATTAGCAACACTATAATACTTTCTAATTTTGTTCACAAGTAATATTAAAACTTTCAAATAATTCGTATTTGGATTGAATTACTAAACATTACTAACACGATCCTCGGTAGTTAAAATGGGCATCGACTAGTTTGCATAAATAAATTAAAGAAGGATTGTTACCCCGGTTTTTCTTTGACCTAGCGCAGAAAATATAATGTCAATTCAAATAATTTTCAATCTGAACAATTGTACTTTATTCCTATCATTAGTACCTTCAACCTCTACTAAGTACTTTGCAACAGAACTTTACACAAAAGCTATATTTACCCTAAAAGAATCCGCTACTCCGCTATAGGAAAACCACGGTCAAAATACGGTATCGTTCCAATATGATTCAACCGTAGAAAATACTCTATTTCTTTAACAGCAAACCGACAATTTATCACACAAGGTAACAACACAAGCACTGAAACCCTTTAACGTCCGCCGGATTTATATTGAATAGAAAAGCGGGTATAAGTGACCGACAAGAATGACGGTCGGTATAAGTGTTAAGGTGCGAGTACACGGCTTCTCGTCACGGTCACGGCAATACCGAGCAATTTACGGCAATTCCTAGATTATGGCAATTGCATAAGTCTGTAAAGTCCGGAAAATTAAATGTTTACGAAATTGACATTGTCAAATCAAAATATTTTATTTCACATAAACCTATTACATCGGTACCTATGAAACGTCAGAAGCTAGGTACATGGTTCCAATTGTTCGTTTCCTGTGGAGAAGAGCCGGCATGAAACTCCACGGATACTCTTTTGAAAATAAATTGGTTTTTATAATGTTTTCAAATCACACCCTTGACAGTTATGGGAGGACAGTGCAGGCCAGTCAACAAGTACCAGGTACTTAACAAAATAGAAAATGGTCCAAAAATCTATAGCCTACAAGGCCTCCAACATATTAAAAAATCTATTCATAAAATAAATAAAATAATAAAAATAAAACCAATTAACATACAAAGTGGCTATAACAAGGCGATAAACCATTAATTTCCCTTACTGTGCCTTCATAATATGGAGCGAAGTGAAGCAATACAGAGCAACATAATAAACAGGGCAAACTCATGAATTACCATATCCATGGGTTTACGTGAATTCCCATTCATTTTCGCGATATTTGGCAATACAAAAAATATTAAATAGTTAAAGGCAAAATTGTCCAAACAATTTACCTTAGCAATTTTTGGCAATTAAAAAAGATTACTCCACTACCTTCAGCAATAATTGTTGAAAAAAAAGCCTGTGTATGCGTAGCTTTACAGCAAACTACCGATTTCGATTCCAAGGGACGTTTCGTGAGAAAATAGTGTGTTTAAGGGAGGATTTCCTTTCTCATTTTATGTTATTGTAAGTTTTTGTGAGGTAAATCCTTAACATTGAGAGTTTTTTTGTTTTTTTTTTTAAATATCCTGGTCTGGCTTAAAATAGATTGCCTCGTCCTTTGAAGATTCCTAAATAGTACCTGTTTTTCTTGTACTATAAGTAAAATATTTCTAATAATAGATTTTCGTTTATGAGGCGAATAAGAGGATTTATACTTAACTGTTTTTCCTGTAAGTACAATTTTGCAAACAACAGATGTTCGTTCATATGGTGAAGGTTTATATTATGATATATTTTTTTTCTCGAATTAAAACGGTTTATAACCAATTACAAAAAATAAAAAAATATCAAATCATAAAGTTAACAAGTTAATAGCACTTTCATAAATCCCACTCCCAGTACTTCTGACAGAAATTATGAAGATATGGAATAAACCCCACCAAACGAATCGCTAAAATTTCGGTATTTTATCTTGATTCAGGATTTTTTTAGTCTAACCAGAAATTAACGAAAATGTTTGATTGTGAATTTCTGAACGTCCCTTCTTTCTGCTATCCTAATAAGAAGAAATATCAAACAAAAAAAAAACAGACAGACTGAAAATACTTCAAATCCCATACAGTCTGCCTTCCTTTTCCCAACATAGTTGAGGTCGGCTTTCAGTCTAACCGAATGCAGCTTACTACCAATATTTTACATGGAGCGACTACCTTATGACTACCACAACCCAGTTACTGGGTAACACGATACACCTAGATAAGATTGCTTGTCAGATTTGTGTGCTTCTGACTATCCGTAACGATTGTCAAAGATTTACGAATGACAGCCGAGACCAATGGCTTAACGTGTTTACCGAGGCACGTCTATATATATAATGTATGGTCATCCATCCTCGAAACGACCGCGATAAGAGTAGCTTAACCTTTGATAATAATAAATAATAATATAATAATATTCCACAACCTTCACACAACGCCATCTAGTCCCAAACTAAGCAGAGCTTGTGATATGGGTACTAGATAACTGATAAACATACATATATATTTCTAAATACATACATATTATAGATAAATAGTTTATCTATAATATGTATGTATTTAGAAATATATATGTATGTTTATCAGAGATAGGTAGTTTGAGTCCTTCCAACTAAAATAGAAATTGATTAAATATGACTTATACTTATAACACTTAAATAACACAAATGTTTTAAATTGTTTCAATTTAATTAAAAGTATATGTGTCAGTCATTAGATCATCTTGGGTCGATTTAGGTTATTTGATATTTAATGTGCTGTTCTTCAAAAACTGTTTATCCGAAATATCTCAAGTGTTTTGAGTTGTTTCTGATAAACAAAAAGAAATATTTTATGTCAGTAAAACTATATCACAGAAATGACCCAACCTGTTTGAGTCGTTTCAGTTATTTGATAAAATGGTATTTCCTATCAAAACTGATATTCTTAGAAAGGATCCAGACTGTTTGAGTCTATTCTGGTTTATCGACCTTAAGAACATACTCATAGAAATGTCATTACTCAGAAACAATTCAAGCGGACTGAGTTCGTTCAGCGAATATATTTTGTATGCTCTTCGTACTGTGGGTTGAGTCGGGGTAGTGAAAAAACTAGTTTCCGTGTACATTTTGAAAATGGGGTTTTCACTACATGATGGATTCGACCCTTAGGAGTACGATGGCATACTTAACTCAATTTTGGCCAAAGTGTGGATTGAGTCCTTTCTGCTTAACTACGTCCAATTACACCCAGAAACAGAACAAATGATCGTGCTCATCACACAAACATTTGTCCAAAACATTTGTACAAATGTTTGATCGACCCGTGTGGCTGTTATCATGCAGCCACGGGCCCCTCTCTTCAAAACCCATATGTCGTAGGGATATGATAAAAACAGGGATTTGCCCAAATCCCTAAGGGATTTGATCAAATCACGGAGGATGTTAAAATAACAACACGTTTTTATCATTTCCCTAAGCAAATCTAGTGATTTGACAAATCCCACTAAAGAAATCTAGTGATTTGAACAAATCCCTAAATTGATTCAGTGAAATGATAATAAAACATGTCCAGTTCTTGTTTACGTCGCGCTCGCACTTGCTTGTCAGTGAATAGTATCTTACAAACATTAATTTGAGTTACTTAAAATACGAAATGAGCATAATAATAAGGCGTAGTCGACGGAGCACCGCTTCGCGGGGCCCCTATTTCTGTCTGCAGGGTTTAAAGGAACCTAACCTAACCGTGTCAGGGTGCCCCAAGTCACGAGCTCGCTTCGCTCGCTCTTGCCACAAAAGTTATTTTTGTCATTTCACTGAACCAATTTAGGGATTTGTTAAAATCACTAGATTTCTTTAGTGGGATTTGTCAAATCACCAGATTTGCTTAGGGAAATGATAAAAACTTGTTGTTATTTTAACATCCTCCGTGATTTGATCAAATCCCTTAGGGATTTGGGCAAATCCCTGTTTTTATCATATCCCTGCGACACATACACCAAACCGAAATTCAACACATCGTTATATAGAAAAGACAGTGTTAATAACAAAACCCAATATCCCCAAAACAGTTTCCTAACATAACATACACGAATTTGAAACGGAATTCATTAGGAACGGGGCTTAATTTGATAGTGCCTAGCGTTGACATAATCACTTTGAACTTTCTCTCAAGGGATTGTTGGATATTAACCTAGTGGCATAAATATCCCCGTATTATGTACTGTAATGAAATATCAGGGAGAGGATGGTTTTATTTAGGGGTTGGTGAGAGTTTGACAAAAACGGTTGAGCTGTTAAATTATGGATATAAACCCTTCGTATAACGTAGATCCTCTCGAGACACAATGTTTTTTTAATTGATTTTCTAATCACGGCATTCAACCGGTCAATGCTGGATCTCTGTGTCCAGATTATTTTGTTCACCATTCAAATATTACGGCAGTAGAGTGTGATTGTGGAGGTATTATAATAATAATAATAATTTATTGGCATAAAAAAGGTGTATAAACAAAGTGAAGCCCTGACTCCTGCGCTAGGTAACAACACCTGTGTTACAGGAGCCAGTGTCTTCTCCCAATCAGTAGGTTATGGATTTTATGCAATATCCATCGTTTATATTTACGAAAAACAAAAATAATAATTAAAATAGCTGAACAGTAGTTACATTATGAAAGTTAATTATTAAATCTATGATAAAAATAGTTATTAATTACATGACAAAAGAGCAGTAAAAATTATGATAACAATTCATATCATCTGCCTAGCCTTTTCCCAACTATGTTGGGGTCGGCTTCCAGTTACTGGGTAATACGATACCCCTAGGTAAGACTGGTTGTCAGACTTTCGGGCTACTGACGACCCGTAACGACTGTCAAAGATCTACGAATGACAGCCGGGACCAACGGCTTAACGTGCTTTCCGAGGCACGGAGGGGTCTCGGTATGTAAAGATGGTCACCCATCCACAGACCAACCGCGGCAAGCTTAGCTTAACCTGATCGATCGACCTGTGTGGCTGTTATCATTTAGCCACGGGCCCCTCTAAATTATGATAACAATTGATTTATTATATTGTCGTTAAATTTGTGTTTGAGTGTGAGTGTGAAGAGTAGAGAGTGTGTTTGAGGTGTTGATGTGTGGAGTATGGTGGTGTGTGAATGGAGGTTAATGAGAGGGTGTGTGTTTCGCAAACCGTGCTCCTACCCTGCCCTGTGTGTTCCAAAACATGCAGTCAAAGTGACCTCTGCTCGGCCACCGATAATGCCGTGGAAGTGGTGAAGTTTTAGGCCAACCAGATTTAAATAACTGGCGTGCCGGCGACACGAAGAAGGATCGTGTGTAGGAGTGTAGGATGAGTTGGGTAGTTGGAGTGAAGAACTCAAAGAGTCGACTGGTGATGGATAGATGAGAGTGGACGAGGTGAAGGTCTTACTCATGGGAGGAAACGCCCGGGTGTGACACCCGGGCGTTTCCATTGTGTGGATCGCCCGGAGGACACGGTGGAGCATACGGTGGATTCTGCCCGGCAAAATCAAAATCAAAAGTCATTTATTCAAACTAGGCTGAGAATCAGCACTTTTCGAACGTAGAAATTACAAAAGACAATCCCTCAAAACGCTCGCCTTTCACGACTTCCTAGTGCTTTCGCTGGGGAGAAGAAGTGGCGCAACAAACTCCCCAGCAGCACAGCTGTCTGTTCAGTTTGATAATACTTTAATGAATACAATACAAAGTATGCAAAGTAATTAACATTACAAGACACAGAACACTAAATTAAATTATTTGTTGTGTGTCAGCTAGCCACGCCATTATAACAACAAATACAAGAAAAACTATAGGTGCGTACTCAAGCAAAAACAAAAAATAAATCAATAATAATATATCAAAATTAAAATTAATGTAAACAAAAACTTACTATTTCAATAAAAGCCTCCGGGGTCGCGGGTTGTTCGAAAGAGTTACCATGGCCCTTGGCACAGGTAACTGAAGGAAAACGGGTGGGTTTTAGTCAGTAAAAGTCTGACACGCTCTCCCGCTCTGGGCGGAGCGGGAGAGCGTGTCAGACTTTTATTTGAAAAAAAAGGGTCTTATTCATTGACGTGCAATTGGAGAGGCCTATGTCTGGCAGTAAACGGCGTGCTACAGGGTCATGATGATTTAGAAGTTATACTAAACTGCTTCTATAACATATACTGAAGCACGAATAATGAAGATAGTCTAAGCTGACCTTTGAACTATACGTACCTACGTAAGAATGTTCATATTATGACAATATTTTGTTTTTGGTCAAATTTCATTAACTGGTTAAATGCCGTAATTACAGAAACAATTAAAAAGCCATTGTGTCTCGCGTGGATCCACGTTACGAAGGGTTAAACAACAACTCAATTAATTAACCTCCTGAGTCCACCGTATCTATACCTCAAGATGTTGGAAAGACCGGTTGCCCTTAATAACGGACCAAATGGAAGATGGCCCTAAGTCCTGAGATTATACAACATTTGAATTCTCATTGGTTGACTAAATCAGGTGTAGCAGCGCCGATTTTTAACGAAAAACTAATATTGTGTTAGGAAGTACGTCCGGTTATTACAAATGTATATCAGGACTTATATATATCAGGACTTTATGACATACGATAATTTGTCCGTTATAATGGACTGAGGGACTCAGGAGGATAAAACTAATAATATAGTAATAATAGTCTCATCGTAACCCCGCGTAAGCCTACGATTCTATCTAATACGCACACTTCAAGGTCAAATTGTACCCATACCTACATTTTTTACCGAAACACGCCGAATTAAAAGCGTGAAGTTTCTCATGAATATTTATAACCCCCATGTAGGGCATAAACTGCTTATGACTAACGATGTTTTGTTGGCTCTTTTAACAAGCTTGGTTTAGAAATTCATTATGATCATATTAAGCGTATTGAGCGTATCAAAAACATCAATGATTTTCAATGTTGTCTAATCATTTTATGAACATTTAAAACATATCCTTCCTTTTGGTCTTCACCGCAGTCGGGTAAAAAGGGACAGACCCCATTTTTCTTACCGACAATGGCCATTTTTATAATTTCTAACGTGACGATTTTAACGTGGCCGAATGTATGGAAATATAAGACGTTTTTTTTTTGTTCACGATAACGTTATATTCCGTACAATCCGTTTTGCCAAGCTACTAGTTATATACCGATCCATTTCCAAACCTTGATATCCGCCGCTTGACTGGGGTTGGTACCAGGATACTATAGCTCATTAGGAGTATTAATATAAAAACCGGTCAAGAGCGAGTCGGACTCACGCACCGAAGGTTCCGTACCATTCATATTAAATTTTCATTTTTTTTTTTCTGAAAAACTGTGCTGTAAGTATAGACATCGTTTTATTTTTCCTGTAATCTTTACATCAACTTCTATCACATAGAAAAAAATCAGATTTTTCTCTATGCAAACTTCGGATAGAAGGGGAAAGTTATTTTTTTACATTTTTCATCAAAAGTCGAAAACTATTCGGCCTAAAAAAAAATGTTTGACAGTGAGCAAATAACACTCTTTCATATGCACTCTTCCACATGCTCTAGCAGCCCCACTTCGAACTTTTAAGATCCCCTCTTTCAGTCCCTGTTGCAAAAAATAAATATATTTTTATTTCTTTCTTATCTACAAAATAGTTGGGCAAACGACATCTAAAACTATTCCAAATTTAAAGTTGATAGTATTAGTAGCTCTTGATTACACCTAACGCATTTCATTAGCCGTGCTAATCTAAACGATGCACCTACTAGGAGACCACGAATTACTGAGAGCTATAATTAATTACATACAGTACCCGCATAAAAATTGATATATCGACAGTTAGAAAGAGACTGTCAGACCTGTATGAGACAGAGACAGAGACACAGAGACGACGCTCTACTAAGCTGAAACTTATTTAAACCTCGATGTGCCCAGACGAAAACGTAAACAAACATCTTTCACAATCACTCACTAAAGGGTAACACATTCATCTGTATTTAGGTATCAATTTTATATCATCTCACTACTTTCTCCAACAATTATTGTTTGAATAACATTATTAACAATCTGAAAAAACATCGATACAAATTGAGGTTATATAATTAACCTCAATTGTCAAACGTAAAACATCTTTAAAGTGACTTAAAATTAGAATGTTGTGTTTAAGTACTGAAATAATTAAATCAAAATACTCAATTGATAAGTGGCACTACAACAAATTGCATCGACAGGCGTAGTTACTATTATCTAATCTATACCACAGGTATGTCTTCTGATCCATTTGTTTAAATTTTCATCAGATACTTTTGGAACAGACCCGAAAGATACCCGTATGGACCCCCGGTAAGGTACCCATTTGGTAGCCTGAAAGTCTGACAGCCAGTCTTACCAAGGGGTATCGTATTACCCACTAACTGGGTTGTGGAGATCAGATAGGCAGTCGTTCCATATAAAATGCTGCATTCAGCTGCATCCGGTTAGACTGGAAGCCGATCACAACATAGTTGGGAAAATACTAAACAGATGTTGACTTTTGGAACAGACCATACATTTCTTGAGTTATTTTTAAGTGCTGAGCTTGCAAACAAGCAGCATATTATGACGCCAAGACAATGAACAGCAACGTCTTCATGTATTGAAAGCGTTTGCTTTTAATTTCTTCTGACTCTTTCTTCTGTTATATGGAAGTAAAAAATAGCTATATTTTTTGGTTTGCTTTAGTGATGCGGTATTCAAACTGTGATACTCGTAGAACTACGTTACAAAAATATTTGATCTCAGTATTTTTACAGATGGAGTAATGAGAAATAAACAAAGTGGCTTGTTTTATTGGATGTCTATGTTTGTTATATAAATAGAACGTTTTGAGGTATATAATTAAGCGGATAACATTATTCACCCATTAGTAAGAATGATAAAAACGTTGTTAAAGACAAATAAAATGTGTTAAAAGGAACGGAAAACATTGGAAAAAGCTCATATACTTGAGCGAACTATTTTATTGGTACATTTCCTGTCGCAGAGAGGAGGCATGTTTCCCTGCAGTGGGATCAAGCTATAGAATCAAGTGAGTGACTGGTATCACCCACTAATAAAAGTGCTAAAAATATTGCTCAAGACAAATAAACTAAGTTAAAATGAAAATAATATATAAGCTCCTAAACTAGAGGAAACTATTTTACCGGTACCCGTTTCCTGTCTCAGAATCCTCTTTGTGACAGGAAATGTTCCCGCCCTGTGGCCCTGTGGCCCCGTGTCCCTGCTGTAGCATCAAAATATAGTCAAATTATTTTGCTTATGAATCAAATTGCACACATTATCATGGTGGAATTGTACATAATAAAGAGTATTCTTTCTGAAATTATTAAGAATATTTTTTCTTTCGTGAAATTCAATATAATGGCACGCAACTAGTAGGGGTCGGAATGCTAATCTACGCCACGCTAAGTAGACTAAAACATTGCCACACCGAGATATGAGACGTTCTGTCTGTTTGCATAATACATGCATTAGCGCGATTTACACCGCGCGTTCCCGGCGTTCCCCGCGATGCGGCGCGATGTGTCGCGATACCGTGTCAACCTTATTGTGAATTTATACATAATTACGAGTACTAACGTTAATATGTACGGACTTTCCTTTTAGGCTGTTGGAATTTGTATTCGATTTTCGTGTTCCTTTTAAAGGATTTGCAATTAAAATACCATTTTCAGACATCAATCTATATGGTCTTCACATGATCTGACCAAGAGTGTGTCTGAACTTTAAAAAAGTCTGTGACCTCTGAGTTTGTTTCGGCCTTTTTTCTCAGAGTAGTCAGATAGCAAAAGCCGACCTCATCTAGCTTCTTTTTTTTAATAATATGGACGTATAAAAGTGATTGCGATATTATATTGACAGGAATAAACAATTTGATTTTAATATCTCTAAAATTTTGTAGACCTATTTACCAACTTATATCATTATCATCTGCCTAGCTTTTTCCCAACTATGTTGGGATCGGCTTCCACTCTGACCGGATGCAGATAAATACCAGTATTTTACAAGGAGCGACTGCCTATCGGACCTCCACAACCCAGTTACTGGGGTAATACTGGTTACTAGGTAACACGATACTCCTTGGCAAGGCTGGTTGTCAGACTTTCAGGCTTCTGACTACCCGTGATGACTGTAAAAGGTCTGTACCGTGATGACTGTAAAAGGTCTGTACTGACGGCCGGGACCAATGTCTAAGTCTAATTATAAACCGACATTACAAAATATCATAATAGAATTTATCTCCCACCCCACCCTTGCCCCCATATATATACGAAATGAGGGTGGACTATAAGTAAATTATCTGCTACCAGTCAGGGATTACAGGTGTATGTATGTTAATTGATCTGAAAGTGTTTCAGTC